>OX422203.1:5715428-5827928 GCA_949130485.1 Agelas oroides | reverse complement strand
ACAACGACACTAGCAATGCAGCAATACAGGGTAATTCTGATAGTATCCCAGTAATACCTACAGTGACCTGTCAAACATGAATGGGCTTATTTGATTTCCTACAGTATCAAATTACAAAGGCATACCATGCAAGGAGTGGGGAATTTTCACTATCCCTACAATAGGGAAACAGATGTAGTTTAATTTGGTAAGATTGGTAAATGTTATATAGTACAATCTGCATCACTATATATTCATGGATATATTAGCCTCGTTCCCAGGCCTTCCCTAGCTCTAGTTTTTGATCGCTTGCAGTATGCAAAACGGATACTGCAAGCGATCAAAAGGCTGGAGCCGGGGAAGGCCTGGGAACGACGCTAATATATTCATGCTTTTGGCTTTAACAAGCTGTCATGCCCTAGAGCTGTAGATGCATACTCTGGGCATGTACCCAGATTGATGCATTTGTACATCAAACAATTGCAGACACTCTCTCACATGCACTATCCACATTCCCCACGTCAATTAACTGATCAGCTTCTACACCTTGTTACACTGTGTGAGTCTCAGATTGTGAGTCAAAGTGTAGCACTGAAGAGGAGATGGTATACCTCATCCCCACACAGTGACCACCTCACCCCCACACAGTGGCCCCAATTAAGATCAGATGGGATATGTCACATAAGTTGGTGCATGAGACCTATTTTGTATGAATTCTCCTAACAGATATATAGGGTGATAGAACTAGCCGCAAATGCAGACTTACAAGGACTGAAGCACAAGAGCGTCTTATCCATGGAGTCAAGTCGGATGTGAACTGTTGTTTGTAGAGTCCTGTGACCTTTGTGAATGGCAGTAAATATTTACCATCTTACACATAGATTGTAAGTGATTGTTTAGGTTTTCTGTAGTAGCACTATCACTAGTGTTACATACTCATATAATAACCTGCATGCTGATCATGCAAATATGCCCCTTATCTGTCATGGGAACAACCATTGAGTGAGAATGCTACAGTGGCTTGTAAGTCACGCATGCATGAAGCATGCAACAAGATTATTATTATTCCAAGGCAAAAAAAAACCCAACCCAATAGAGTCTAGCAGTTCTACATTTGCACTATATGCGTTCAGTTTGAAGTCACTTTGCATCCTCAGCTTTACCAGATCGTGGGAAATCCATGGTGAACCGTACCTCATCGATCTGGGAGGTGAGCTTCTTCTGAAGCTGGCCCTTCTGCAGCCTGTCTCTCTTGATCTCCTCCTTCAGGGCCTTCAGCTTGTCCTCTTCTGCAGAGAGGCTGCGGATGTACTTGGCAGCTTCCTTCTCATGATGCTCAAGAGCTGAGATATTCTCTCTAAGGCGCTCCTGAGTGTCTGTTATTTCACGAATTTCCGACTCCTTTTCATAGATTCCCTTCTGAATTGCATCAATTTGTATTTTAGTGACAAACGTCTCTCGAATGGCTTTCTCTGTTTTGGCATCAATAAGCTTCCTACGGACCCAAGTCTCTAGAAGATCATCCTTCAGATCACGGATCTCATGTTGTTTCATGTCGGTAATCTCCTCTCTGACGGCAAACGTTTTCTTTTCTACTTTAGGGTTAACAACAAACCGGAACTGGTAGAATCGGTCAGTGATATCCACTGGCTCCTCCTCCTCTACATCTGGATTTTGCACAAGGTCATAATCTTCTAGGAAGAGGTGGTTGAGGAGAAAGTCAAGTTCCTTGTCACTTTTGTTACTGATGCGGTAGAGTGTGCGCTCACGGTGGGTACGAAAGATACTCACAGTGCCATCAACAATTTCAATGCGATGAGGCCTCAAGTATGTGCTATCAAGTGCTTTCACAACCTCACAGCCAAGCTCAACTGCAAAGGGAATAGGAGGAGATTCATCACCAGGGTGCAGAGTAGGGAGTGTCCCCTGGCCTAGGAATATGTCCGTAGTGGATATCTGCAGGGACCCTCCTTCCAGCATGCGACCAGTAGTGTTCTCAAAGAGGATGGCAGAGAGAGGGTTGCCCTTGCGAATTGTTTCATCATAGAGAACTACCTTCTGGCCCTCGAGTTTGACCTGAAGTAGGGGAACTATGGCTTTCTGCTTTCTTTTGGCTGTGACATGCATTGGGATGGGGTAAAATGACAGATTGTCTTGGGCAGCCATCACAAATTGGCTCTGGGTGCTTGAGCGTTCTTGTTGCCCTTTGAAGGATTCAACTTTGACCATGTGAAGGGTAGAGTTATTGCCAATTGTGTAGTCTGAAAGGAGACGTCCATCTTCTACTGTCTTCCCAGCAAACACGAGGCGGAAAGATCCAGCATTAATTCCTTTCTTCCTTGAAACCTTGGCTTTAACAGCAAGGATAGAATCCTTGGGGTTGGCTCGAATCTTCACATAAGACCCATCCAACGCTTTGATGTTCAGCTCCCAGACACCCTGGTCAACCTCTGTTGCTTTCGAGCTCTCGATAGGTGGAGCACCCACGACAAGTGTGAGCCTAACATCATTCCAATCCTCATCTAGGGTGTTCTCAACAATTGCAAGACCTTCTAGTTGAAATTTCGTTGGATGGTCTGAGAGTGTCATGTGGTATGAACTCTTCCACTCGTTGACTTTGAAACCATAGCGTGTGATGAGCTTCTGTGGGCCATCAACATCACAGTAGAAGACACTCAACTTCTGCATGTTGTCCCTGTTCCGGTTACGAACAAGGTCGAGGGAGAAAGCAAGGTCCTGCTGAACCTGAGTCTCTGGGAGGTGGAAGCTGTGGATCAACTTGATTGGCAAGGTGCGCATCACTCCGCCCTCCAGCAAGATGCTCACATGTTCCATCTTGGTCTTTGTTTCTGGGTCTTGCAACTTCTCATCAACACCAAGGATACGTCCTTCAACCGTCTCAGTCCCGCTCTCAGTGATGCATTGCAATGAGATCAATCCACCAACCAGCGAACGAATCAACCCTACCAGTGGCTCTCGGTTGTCTAGGTTGATGCTTGCTGTAGGTTTGGTTGCTTCATAGGCAATGTTGCCCACCTTCTTCCCTCCCTCGCCCAAAAACTGCAGTGACTCCAGGACATTTGCCATGTGCTGTGAAGAGAAGTAGAGATCGATGTTACAGTGCCCCTGCACCGTTGTCTCCCTCTCGAACACGGCGTACCCATTATCGTACAGGGTAACCCCAGTGATCGGCATACCGCCAACTTGATGCGATTCCATGATTCTTTTTCGTTCGGAAGAAGCCCAGTTAGACTAGCTAGATGTACAGCTATCAGTTTTGGTGACAGTATTCTTGCAGGATGAGTCAGCTGGGTTGTTTCTGTGCGTCACAGTGTCTGCTGTGTACGCAGAGTGACTCGGCTAGCAGACTCGACTGGAGGCGTGGCCCTTGGAATGCGAATTAGTCGTGAGCAGCTCGTTTCAAGTAGCCGAGGCTAGTTCCAAGATTCCCGATCGATCTCGATCTCAGACAGTAGGAGGCCACGTGATCCAGTACTTGTGCGTATTCAGCAGCTTTGTTTGTCAAGGCCAAGGCCAAGGGTGTGGGTGTTAAGTGTTACAATGGATTCTTATGGAGGCGGGAGATACGAGGATTCCGGGGAGCGTGGAGACAGGGAAAAAAGGTTAACTATTACCTCAGGCCCGTGTCCAAGTTAATATCTAGATCGAGATGGATAGCTCCAGCAAAGCTTAAGATCTGGGCATAAGTACTATATTTGAGCTTGGCTGGAGCAAATTATGATGCTTTTGTTTGTGTTGCAGGAGTAAAGATGCCAGAGATGATGATTATTATGAGAGAAGACGAAGACGGTCTCGCAGCAGGGAGAGAGAGTACTCCCGGCGTCGTGACCGCAGCCGAAGTCGAGAGAGGAGAAGAGAGGAAGATAGGGAGGATCGATATCACAGCAGGAGGGTGTGTAGTGTGTGGGGAGAGTGTTCACCAAAGAGGCTGTCTTTGATTCTAAACTACCCACACTTTTCAGTTGGAGATTATGTACTCTAATTAATGCCAACCTTTTCCAATCACATTAATCGCCGCCTTCTGTGGTCCAATAAGCCCTTGTTTTTGCATGAAAATGGTTATGACTTACCTTTGTTTCATACTGGAAAGGTCTGTTGCACGTGCCTCAGTGTGTGCTTGTCTGTGTTCTTTCAGTATGATGAGGGAAGGAAGGACTATGATGATGAGAGAGGGAGCTACCGTGGGGACAAGGACTCTTACGATGACAGGGAAAGGGACAGAGACTACAGAGAGAGGAAAAGATGGGACGAGAGAGAAAGGAAGAGATCTGATGATTATAGGTGCGCTTTGGGAATCACTGGTGTAATTTGTACATGTATATGTGTGTTATAAATACATGTGCATGTGGTGTCCAACTGATGCAATAGTTATTCACAATACATGTAGCTTCCTTGATCACTCATTTTTACTTTGTACACAGCCACCATGTACATTGTAGACATTGAACTCAAGCGAAGACAAGTCGTAAAGTATGAGCAAGAGAGAGGGTAGAGCCGTGTCTTGCATGTTTATAACAGGCACTTGTCTATTCCATATCCAACACTTCTCAAACTGTTAGGCCTGGAGTGTCTCTCTTCCTGCCATTCCTTCTCCCATGTTTGTAGCTTATCAAGAACCAGAAATATGCTTAGTAGGTATCTGATCATCGGCACTCCCTACCTACCAAGTTGTAATGCTTGGCCCGAATGTATTCCTTGGGGGGGGTGGGTTTCGGTGGTTATTAGTTCACATTTTGTCTCTCTACTTGTTTCACAACTTCCTCTCTAGGAGCGATGATCGTATTGAGCCTGGACCAGTTGTCATGCTGAGGAACCTCAGAGAGGACACACGCAAAGAGGATGTGAGTTGTGGGCGAATGGATTAAGCAAGAAATGAGTCTGAATAAGTGCATTATGGGGCAAGGCTTTCGTATAATACATGTACCACCTACATGTATGTATGGTATAGTATGGTGTGGGAAGGTGTATTGCCTTAGAAGTAGCACAGTGGGTTAAGTGGTAATTAGTGTAGAATGGTAGTACTAATCAGATGCTTCATTCTTGTGAGGCGAACCTGAGTGAGCTGCGCACTGCTGGTTTTGTTAGCCTAAGGTGGTACGGTCAGTTTTCTCAACTTGTGGACAGCCTTAATAACTGTTTGACTGACACTGATGAGACGAACTTGGGAAATACACAGGCTTGAAGTGTAACTACATGTACATTGTACCTTCCTCCCAAGTTTGAAAATGTTCACAAGAGCAAGTTTGTGCGGTTACACAATCTTTTATGCATTCATGTTAGATTGTGGAAATGTGTAACTTGCCTGTTGTGTGGAATTATTACGTACATTATGTTTGACTAGTGTCTCATTCCCAAGCCACCTGGGAATGGGATACAGTTTAGTCCTACATAGGCTTTTCGTGTCCGGGTTACAGGAAAAATCAGAATGGCAACATTCCTGCCCACACATCCACCAAGCATAGTGCATCATTTTGATGCATAACTAATCAAGGCCTTAAGTCTGTATATTAAGCTAAGTAGGAGCTCCCTGTCCTCCATGTTCATACAGTGGTAGTTGTACAGTGGAGACTGTCACATTAGTTCCAGACTAGCTTTCATATGATGGATGATCCTGTCTTGTATGCCATCGTGTTGCAGCTGTCAAGGGCTATAGGGGCATCCATGTCCTATGTGAGGGACATCCGACTAATACAGAGGAGAGACGGTAAGTTACAGTCAGGTTACACTAACATAGCCTCCTTCCAAAGTCTTCTCTACATGTAGCTCCAGTGTTTAATCACTAGCTGCATGCGAAAATGGAGGGAGATGGTCTGGAGTTTTTTATATGTACTGCGGATCCTAGGCCTTCTCCATCCGTTTTTGCGTAATGGAAGCAATCAAAACCTGGAGGAGGGGAAGGCCTGGGAACATGGCTAGCACTTACAATGCAATTACCTCTCTGCTTCATTAAAGTCCTGTCATCCATGAACTAATTCATAGCTCTCCCAGCTCTAATGTTTCAGAATTGTGACTATAGGGGTAGGGGGTACATTGATGTGGGTTTTTAGTAGTCACACAGAACTAAACTACAAAATCAATAGCAATCGTGGCATCAGAAATAAATAATTCTTGTCTGTGTTGGTGCATGTACTTGAATGTGTACAAAGAGCAGGTGGTTGATGGCAGTACAGTGGAACCTCTATAATGCGGACACCTTTGGTGCCATCTAAAGTGTCCTGAGTAAAGAGGTGTCCCTACTTCGGAGGCTTCTGCTATTTTTCCAGTAGGCGTGGCAATGCGTACTCGTGCCGTTGAGCGCTACGAAGGTGTGTTCCAGAGCTCTCCCTTGCTGTACGATTGCAAGAAAGGGTAACCAAAGGCTAGAACTGTGCGTACCAGTGTTAGTATAATGTCCAGTTGGTGAATCACTCAGCGGTGCCGGACAATCTTTTGCGAGAGGCCTACCAGCGTCCGCATTATCGAGTGAATTTTGTACAGTCCAGGTACTAGTGGGATCGCAAAATCTGTCCGCTTTACAGAATAGCGAGGTGTCCACATTTTGGAGAGCTGTAAAGTATTACGCGTAATGCAAATTCAATCCGGACCGCAACATTTTGTCCTGCATAATGAGGTGTCCGCTATAGAGAATGTCCGTTAAGGGAGGTTCCACTGTATACATGTGTGTGTGCCACTCTTCTCCCTAGGGTCCAATGGGTTTGCATTTGTGGAGTTCTACGAGACACAGGATGCTGTTAGATGGATGGATGACAACAAGGTAAGCACGTATATGTAGTTGTTAAGTGTTTACCAACTATAAGATAAACATGTAAGGTATAAGGTAAGCATTGTTACTTATATGTGTAGTTATTAACTGTTAGCGTAGTGCATTATTGCAATATTACATAGACAACCATAATAATCATGAAGAAGCAGTCCAGATAACATGTTGGTGTACCCTGGGCCATGCTATTGCATATCTTCAGTCGTAAACCAGCTACCGTAGAAAGCAGTGAAGAGCCTTACACTGTAGGCTTTTCCTTGCTTCACTCTAGTTTGACTGAAGTACAAGCTTTGAGATAAAGCTTGTATACTTCTTGAGATTGGTTGTGATAAAAACGACTTCGTTGATCGTGGTAGTGACATGCTGTGCTACATTCAATGTCCAACTCCTACAGAGCTTTTTTGCGTTTGAAATGTGCATGATTAGCTTCCAGTGGGTGCAATGAATAATGTTACACGTGAGGCCCGGCCGGGAGGTAGCACATAAGATCCCCGTTTGGGTTCATTTTTGTCTGAAAGCTACCGAAGACGGCGCAGTGATTATCGGTGAGCTCTTTGTAGGGCCCGTAGCAAAGCGATCTAGCGAAAGCAAGCAAAAAAATCTTTGTAAAATTTTTTGGCACCAGCATGTCTTTGGCAGAGAATGTTTTTGCGCAGCTGGGCACATAGCTGATAAGCCTTCTTACAGTTTACTTGTGAAGGATGTCAACACGCTTGCTTTTTATTTGCTAAAAATTTGAATTACATGCCCTGGGTTAAACCCACAAATCAACGTCATTATTTGTAAGAATACGTGGCGATAATCATGATAATCGTGATCATACAGTTGACAATAATCGTTGTATGAATTCTGGATATCGCCCATCCCTACGTGAGGGACATCTATAATAAACCAGTTCCTTTGAGGGGAAACACACCAAGGCAGGTAGGTACACTGTACTCATAGTGTTACTGGTCATACATGAATAGTACTTTAATGACACTGTTTGGCGTCATTGGTTGATAAGAGGTAACGTAACACATAAAAGGTCATTTTTTCAGAATAAAGTTCATTGACTTCTCAGGTAGGAGGTAGCTATGTTCTATCAACCCTGTATCAGGCAACCTTTCACAATAGCAGTTGTTATGTGGGGGAGGGACAGTTACATGTATGTTATATGGCTAATTTCCCAGAAAATACACAATCCTACTTGGGGGTGGCTGTTTAGAAACTCTTACCTGTGAGTTAATGTTGGTGACAGAGACAGCAGATTGGGTACCTCCTTCAAATGTACATGTATATCTGGCACATGTGTACTGTACCTGTGTAGTAGTAGCTTCCTGTTCTGGTTGAAAAATGCCATTGTCAGCTAACTGACGCTACAGACAGACAGAGACACACACACACACGCTAGTAAGCCACACCTACACAAATCATGTCAGACCTCATGTCAATATGTGTGCAGTGTTGAGCTAGTGGTACTATGGGATCGTAAATTCATGCAAATACAAATTTATGAGACCTTTGTTGGCTCTTACCAAACAAATTCTCTATGAAAATGTGAAACATATCGTGGTATGTATGTGTATTTTGTTAAAGTCATATTGTGGAATAAACTGTACTCCATGGGGAATGTACAAGTGTGTTGTCTCACTCTGTCCATCGATCTTGCAGATTGTGATGATAATGTACATGTGACTGTCCTGTTTTTATGAACAGTTTTTGAGCGCAATCCTTACACTCCTGTTATAGCGTACACTCCTGTTATAGTGTACATTGTGAGCCTTTGTTGAATCAATACTACACGTACTTTGTGTGCATGTATCATAGAAAGTATATACAATGTAGCACATATCTAACCAAGTCAAATTGGTGTCTTCACTCATGGTCTGGTACTAATTTACTGAATGTAGAGTTCTATCACTTCAAGGGGAGTGTCATCATTGCCAATAGGTTCCTCGCTGCAAAGCCTAAGTTCAATGTGATCATTAGTAGAATGGGGGAGTTGCTTACAGAACCACGGTGGGGAGTTGAAGCTGCAACAGGTGCTGATTGCACCACAGCCACGGCCATTCCAGAGAGGGTCATGGGTATATGTTCGGTTCTGACGTAAGTATCTACTACCTGTTTCACAGAAGTAGTCTTGCCCAATAAATGGCGGTACAACTCCCCGAAATCGGGAGTCAGTTCTTGTGCATGGGCATACCCATTGGTAGCTTGAGGTTTCATCATTAGCAGCTGCAAAGGTCCATATGTGTTTTCTTGGAGAACTGCCATGTGTAAGACTCACTCCATCCACGTACTGGTCATCAATGGTGCGGCTACGGTGATCGTAGTATGGTCGGAAAGCGTCGGTATTGAAATGTTGATAACCTATAACTCTTCCGCACACCTTCTGATATCTTACTCTTTGTGTATGAAAAGTTACTGACACACACCCAGGACCATCCTGAGGCTTGCCACACATTCTCTTTGGTGATGTGATTGTTCTGAAGCCTTGTGGGCAGTGGTGGTCAGGGTTAGTCATGTCAAGGTCAGCGACCCTCATCCATCCTCCCGTGCTGTTGCATCGTCTGGTCATGTCACAGTACACCTGACGTGCATATCCACCAGCAGACCTTTGAATCCAGTAGTACCCAGACTGGCTGCCCTGCTCTATGTACTTGCAAGATGGTGCAGGGTTCTGAAAGGTACCATTTGGAAAGTGTTGAATTGTGTTTTGTGAGAGAAACCTTGTGATTTCCTGGAGAATTCTGTTTTGCTCCTGCAGGATTCTCTGCTCCAGTGACTGCATGTACTGCAGGAGCTGCTGTTGCAAAGCTGTACTCTCTGTATAGAGTAGAAGTAAACAGCTTTGTTTGCTAGTAAAGGTGTGTGCTTAAGAAATTCTCACAGGTGCCAGTGTATGAACAATCAGTGAACATCATCCTCTGTAAAGGGTAGGCCTAGATATGTACCAACGGAAATACTTTCGCAACAAATTTTTCCAATCGTTTAGTTCCCAGGTCTCATTCTTCAGCTTGTCACTTGCATTGCAACACTGAAGGATATCTCGTAATGAGCCATATGTCATCTACAGAAAATTGGTAGCTTACCTTGACTGCTTGCATTGTTAGCAGCAACACTATCTTGTACTCTGTCCATTTTTTCCCAGAGCTGTTTAATGTCAGTTGTGCAAGCACACTGTCCCACACCTGTATGGAAAACACTGAGTATTACTAGTGAGATGATTCATCATCGTGGGGCGAGCCTGAGTGAGCAGCAAACTGCTGATTTACTTTTTTGTCACGGCACACAGTAAGATTTTTCACTGCCTACTGTTACACGAGCGTAACTTGACGATGCATTAGTACTCACCAGAGATAGCACACATGCATAAGCCAACAGCCAGGGCAGCTGCTGTGGCTACACATGCATGAACTAAGCTTTACACTGATTATGAGCTGAATTTCTGGCGTTTGAGGGCCATTTATGCATGGCCCTTACCTGAAGCGACCTCAACCACCAACCATCGTGTCCAAAATGTGTACTGCGTGTGAGCAGCCTGCCATTGATGATCCGTAGCAGTACAAACCGGAAGTAAGTTGCCATGCATGCTTCAAGTACCATCGTCTCCGCTCTGGATCGCCAATGCTCCACATTTATGGTATATGGCCGCAAGCAAGCAAACAAACAAGCATACATACGCACATGCGCAATGCAGTCCCGCTAGTGTGGGGCTCACTCACACTTGCCCCAATTAACAGCTTCTTGTAGTAGTGTGTGTGCATGTATGCGTGCATGTATGCGTGCATGGGTGGATAGTGTACCTTGGTCAAGGAGGTATGTTTTGAGGATGGAAATGGTTGTGTTCTGCCAGGAGTGGAGCTCACGTTTCACAGTTTTCGTCTCAGCTCTCACGAGCTCAAACTCTTCTCTGTTCACACACTGTCCATATCCATCACCTGTATGGGCATTCACTAAATAGTGGCACTTTGTAAACAGAAGTACTACAGCAGTACAACCTGTTGATAGTGCAGATACGTTCATCTTCCCCTCCTCCTGAAGCTTTACCACCTGCAGGAGAGCCAGTGCCACCAGAACCTGCAAGAATGTCATCTTCATTTTCTCCTGTTACTTATACACTTCTGTTGTGTGCTAATGTACACTTCTGTGGCAGAGAGTGTTGCCTTTATATAGCAGTGGGTTACCGTCTGAGTGCAAAGGACCCATAGCATATACGTACTTGTCACACTGCATATAGGGCTTCCTAACTGCTGTACTCTCTACCAGCAAATTACTTTTGGTATAAGATACCCCTGAGGTTCTCTTAAGAAACCAGATTAGGTATCTAAAACTATGTAGTGTGACATCACACATGCAGTTGGACGTCACTAATCTAACATCATGTGTACTGTACCTGTGGTAGATTATTCTATCTAAAGGCTATCTCAGCTAACTGACACTACATGCACACACTCACTAGTAAGCCACACCTACACTAATCTCATGGCAGACCTCATGTTCATGTCAATACCATATAGTGCCAAATTTTCGCGGATCTTTAATTTCGCAAATTTCGCGAATTTTCAACCATTCGCAAAATCATTTCAACGAAAATTTTTGACTCGTAACTACGGTTTTCACATGCAAGTGCGTCGATGGACAACATCCCGGGGCTATGCTGCCGAATCCGCAAGGGACACTCTCGAAAGAGATACCTTCGAAGTAGGCATTGCTTTGCTGACAGCTGCGAGCTTGAAACGCGGACGACAGTGTGACAGTGCGTATTAGATAGAACTTGGCTTGTATGCCACGCCCATACTACATTATGTGTGCAACGTAGTCTCGTGACCAGCCGGAAAAACCTAAGGAAAATCCGTCTGGTAACGTCAGGCTAGATTCCGGGACTTTTCTACTTACGACAGAGTTATTTGAACGTGCCAATCAAATTGTAGCATGTCCAATTACTCGGGCGGCCCACTGGCACCCTAGCGCTTGTGCGGATGCTAATTGGTGATAATGGAAGCCATGTAGAGGCGAGAGCTTCCATATATGGTCAGCGCCAGCCGCATTCAAACCCTGCTGACGTGTGCAAAAGTCCCAGAATCTAGCCTTACATTACCAGATGGGATTTTCCGTAGGTTTTTCCGGCTGGTCACAAGACTAGGTTTAGATATCGAATTCGCAAAATCATTTCAACGAAATCTTCAAAAACCACCATTCGCGAAAATTTAGACCCTTGAAAATTTAGCGCTATACGGTATGTGTGCAGATTTACACGTAAGTCGAATGTTAAGTGCTAGTATAATGGTACTACTGTATAGCGCTAAATTTTCGTGGGTCTTTCATTTCGTGAATTTCGCGAATTTCAACCATGCGAGAAATTATTTCAACGCAAATTTTTTACATGTAAACTACAGTTTCCACGTCCAAGAGCATCGATGGACAACATGCTGCCAAATCCACAAGGGACACTCTCCAAAGAGATACCTTCGAAGTAGGCATTGCTTTGCTGACAGCTGCAAGCTCGAGTGCGAACAATGGTGTGACAGTGCATATTAGATAGAACTTGCTTGTAAGCCATGCCCATACTACATTACATCTACAGGTTATTATTATTAGATTAGTCTACATTAGGTGTGCAGCGTGCGCGCGCATGGTTTAGACAGCGAATTCGCGAAATTATTTCAACGAGATCTTCAAAAACCACGGTTTGCGAAAATTTAGACCCTCAAAAATTCGGTATGGGATCATAAATTGATGCTTGCAAATATCAATTTTTGAGACGTACATTGTATGTTAGCACTAACTTACCAAAAAATAAGAAACATTAGTCTTGTACCCTGCTCAAAGAATGTTTGAGTAGAGAGGCAGAATTTTACTATACTGCATGGTCCGAAGTGCTCCTGATTTGGTATGGCCTAAAACTGCTTCAGAACTGACCTAGGAGGTGCAAAAATGCCAAAATTTTATCTGCCAGTATAATCAAGTGGTCAGTAAGACTGCTTCATGTTGATACCAGGAGTGATGGATCTGCTGAGTTTTTACTGCATGTGTTGTAGCTGCATGTATGTATCTTTGCATGTATGGTGGAACCCCGCCTTACGGACACCCCTACATTTCTCACAACAAATTTCACCATCTGATTATTGATAGGATGACCCTGGTCGAGTTCAGCCAGGTCCGAGTACTTAAAGCAGCTACCGCGACGAAAACTAATTGCGAATTGGAGGGATCTTGGGGCATCATATCAATGCTAAAATCTCTCCAAAAGCAACTTCAGAGAAGGCGCAGACAACGGTGTCTGAAAGTAGATATAATTATCCAATGATTGATTCTTTTTCGGACGGTCATTTTATCACTTCTAGCGCCAACAGGAAACAATGTGCGGGTGTCATTTTTGGTACACCAGGTACTGTGTACCTCTGCTACAGTCTTACGGTATCGCCGAGTGTTTACGCAGTTTTCTCTCCGCGTTTGAGTGTCCGATTATACCTGTCGTCCCATGATTGCTAACTTACTCTACAGTTACTACTAGCATCACCAATTTTCACTCTGCAGATGATCACTTTATGTTTAAAAATAGAGATAGTTGCATTTTGCCAGGCATTGCACCAGCTGTAGGAGGAAGCTACAACAGTGTATCATCAGTGAGTGTGTAAATTTCAACTACTTTTTGAATCCATTACTGGTGGTACCTGGTGTGTTGTTGAAATCTGTTTGTCTTGCTTCAAGTGCTAGTCTGTCTAGCCATGTACTAGAATATGCTTGAACATTATGGGACGTACAAGCCTGAATACATACATGTATTAGTAGGCCCATGTGGGATACTTTGTCAACAGTTTGCATAGGTCCGAGTGCGTAGCAAAAGTATATTGTTGGTGAATGCATACTTGAAGATTACACAAGCACATATGTAGTTATGTGTGAGCACAGATTTCTCACCATGCAGAGCTCACAGACTCTGCATTAGACACACTTCCACAATCGGAAAGTATGCGACTGCATTTAAGTAGTACACAAGCGTTTGAGTGAGTACTTGACAAGAGCATTCCTCATGCGGATCCAGAGACTTTTGAGACACTATGTGACATAGATAGCAGTGATGACAAAGCATATACTGCATGTACTTTGAGAAAATCCAGCTAGGCTGCTCTATATACTTGCAAGGTGATGGAGGGTTCTGAAAGGTTCCATTTGTAAAGTGTTGGATTGTTTTGTGAGAGAAGCCTTGTGTTTTCTGGAGGATCCGGTTTTGCTGCTGTACACATCTCTGCTCCAATAACTGCATATACTGCAGGAGCTGCTGTTGCAGGATCGTCTTCTCTAGCTGTAGTGAGAGCAAGTAAATAGCTTTTAAAAGTGTGTGCTTAAGAGTGTGATATGTTTTGGCCAATACCAATCCTCATCAGCTACAGTGGGGTGTATGTACAATCTGTATTACAGCTCTGTTCTGACTGTTGTAGTTACTTAGTAGTTATTAGTTACACCCACAACCCAGGTATACACCCACAGAAGCCATGGTACATGTACAGCTGACTTGTAGTTTTGAAAAGAACCACAGTTGCCATGGAAGCCTAGTTGTACTCTAGAAACATGGATGTACCCTGTCTTCAAAAGCGCCCACTCAGTGTACGTAGATATTGTACCCTGTGGTGACTTCTTTGATACACCTACGTATCATGATGCAAGTAACCTCAGTCTGTGATGATAATTGTTTGCTATAGGCTGACATCATGGCAAGAGTCCATCTTTTGCAGGCCCACTCTGTAGTCAATTTTACAGTGTTACTGACATCATTAAAGAGTCCACCTTTTGTAAGGACCAGGGTGACACTCTGTGGTACTGACACCTTTTGCAAGGTCCATGTCTGGTGGGTATGAGGAACAATTTCAGTGGTGTACCCAAGCTGGGGCACACTGGGGCATGTGCCTTAGGAACTAGAGGCTGTGCCACACCAATGCAGTGAGTTAACGGCACCGATAGTATCGATGCCAATCGCAAATCAGCACTAAAAATGCACAAACGTGTTGAAATAGAGCAGTTATTAGTTACACAGTGTAATTATTAGAGCAGTTATTAGTTACATAGTGCAGCATAGCTCTCTGTATCCTTAAGGTCTGTACACTCCCCTGATCTCACTATATGCAAGTTTGCCGTAAGAGGTTGGATGACTTTACACCATGCACACATCCAAACTGAAGGCATGGTCAGAGTCAACAGAGGTCAGCAGGAGGCCGGACTTAATCCTTGCTAGCTGCAGACTTGCATGACCTTTATGCTGTAACCTGGTAATAAAAGTGGTGAAGTTTTTGTTAGCCAAATGATGCTGCTTTGCATTGCTCGCTCAGGCTCACCCCACAGTGTTCTACATTGTATCAATGTTATGTACATGCATGAGCAGATTGTCCAGTTCCATGAATTGTATTGTGGAATTTAACTGTACTACACGTTGCACATGTACATGTTGAACATACATGTATGTTGTCTTGTCCTACTGTGTCACAAGGACATCTGCAGTCTTAAGGAGGAGCTGCCTCACAAGAGTGGTAATTACACACCTGTACATGTGTACTTAGTTAATTGGCCATAGATAACTATATTTATACTCCACAGATTGTAGCCATGTACACGCAACTGTTTCATGTTTTTATGAACAGTTTTTGAGTATGTTCTTTACATTTCTGTCACAGGATACAATGTTAGCCGTTGTATCAACGCAACACAATGAGCTTTGTGTGTGTGTGTGTGTATATGTAAACACAATAAGTACGTAGCATATCTAACCAAGTCAAACTGATGTCTTCACTCATGTTCTGGTACTAATTTACTGAATATAGAGTTCTATCACTTCAAGGGGTGTGTCTTCATTGGTGAGCACTTCATCACCACACAGCCTAAGTTCAATGTCATCTGTGGTAGGCTGGGGAAGTTCCTTGCAGAACCACGGTGGGGAGTTGAAACTGCAACAGGTGCTGATGGCACCACAGCCACAACCGTCCCAGAGAGGGTCATGGGTATATGTTCGATCCTGACGTAAGTATCTACTACCTGTTTCACAGAAGTAGTCTTGCCCAATAAATGGTGGTACAACTCCCCGAAATTGGGAGTCAGTTCTTGTGCATGGGCATACGTATCGAGAACTCTGGCTTTCATCATTTGCAGCTGCAAAAGTCCAGACATGCTTTCTTGGGGAACTGCCATATGTGATACTCACTCCATCCACATACTGATCATCAATTGTGCGACCACGGTTAACATAGTAGCTATTGAAAGCATCAGGGCTGTGAGATTGATATCCTATAACCCTTCCACACACCCTGTGATAAGGAACTTCATATGTGTTGAAGGTTACTGACACACAGCCAGGACCAGGCTTGCCACACATTCTCTTTGGTGAAGTGATTGTTCTGAAGCCTTGTGGGCAGTGGTGGTTGGAGTTAGTCATGTCGAGGTCAGCGACCCTCATCCATCCTCCTGTGCTATTGCATCGTCTAGTCATGTTACAGTACACCTGACGTGCATATCCACCAGCAGACCTTTGAACCCAGTAGTGTCCAGACGGGCTGCCCTGTTCTATGTACTTGCAAGATGGTGCAGGGTTCTGGAAGGTACCATTTGGAAAGTGTTGAATTGTGTTTTGTGAGAGAAACCTTGCCATTTCCTGAAGGCTACTGTTTTGCTCCTGTAGGATTCTCTGCTCCAGTGACTGCAAGTACTGCAGGAGCTGCTGTTGCAGGGTTGCATTCTCTGTAGAGAGGGAAAGTAAGCAGCTTTGTTTTGCGGTTTGTGCTTATGAAGATCTCACAGTGCCAGTGTATAACAGTAAACAATCAGTGAACATCATCTCTCTGTGAATGGGCTGGCCTAGATACTACATGTATATGGTGCACTCATTGAGTGTGATATATGTTTTAGCCAATGCCAGGCCTCATCAGCTAAATTTTGTATTACCATCTCTGTTTTGACAGTTGTGGGAATTTTACAGTTTAGAAATATTTGTTGCACACCACAAAAGCAATGCTTTTTGTGTACATACATGTATATTGTTCGTTTTTTGACACGTTTAATTTGCGGCATTTGTCGCACCAACAAAATATTTTGCAGCAAATTTTTCCAATTCAGTTAGTTTCCAAGCCTATTTCACCAGCTTGTCACTTGCATTGCAACACTGGTACTGGAGGGTGTACCTTGTAATGAGGCAATATGTTATCTTCAGAAGATTGGTAGCTTACCTACAGTGCTTGCATTTTTAGCAGCAACACTGTCTTGTACTCTGTCCATTTTTTCCCAGAGCTGTTTAATGTCAGTTGTGCAAGCACACTGTCCCACACCTGTGTGTAAAACAATGGGTAGTGCCTATTAATAACTGCTTGAAGTAGCTTTTCTGTCTTTCTGTCTGTCTGTCTGTCTGTCTGTCTGTCCCTCTGTCTTTCTGTCTGTCTCGTATGCATACCTTGGTCAATGAGGTATGTCTTGAGGATGGAGATGGTGGTGTTCTGCCAGGAGTTGAGCTCGTCTCTGAGGGTGATAGTCTCAGCTCTAGTGATCTCAAACTCTGCCCTGCTCACACACTGCCCACTTCCATTACCTGGTCATAACAAAAGGCACCGGTGAAGTTGCATGGCATCTTAAGCACTTAGTACAAACCTGTTATAGTGGATGCATTCACTGGTGTCATCCCCTGGAGCTGCACCAGCTGTAAGAGAGCCAATGTCAACAGAAACTGCAACAGCATAATTTCTTCGTTGCTTTTGAGCTTGTCACTTGTACGTGAAGCAGATATCTAAATGTTGGTGACCTTGCGTACCTTTATATAGGGCGGACGTTATGGATGGGCTCATGATTTCAGAGGGCTGAGTTCACAGATATTCATTAGAAAGTGACATCTACGAACTAGTGACATCATGAAAGTGTTGACCTGTTTACAAAATCAGTTGTTTATATTAGTTATGGTAGGAAAATCTCTTTGGCCTGTGGATATGTACCTATGTTTGTGGAGATAATGATTTCATTGCTGCAATCTGCTATTTGTCGAGCCACTAGGTCTAATTATGTACTTTAATTGGAGTGGCTAACTTGGATTTGGATACTGTCTGTCTGTCTGTCTGTCTGGTTAGCATACCCTGGTTAATGAGGTATGTCTTAAGGATGGAGATGGTGGTGTTCTGCCAGGAGTGGAGCTCACGTTTCACAGTTTCTGTCTCAGATCTTGCTTGCTCAAACTCTTCCCTGCTTACACACTGCCCACTTCCATTACCTGTTCATAACAAAAGCACCTGTCAAGTTGCATAAAGATCTTAAGCTGTATGACAGTACAAAGCTGTTATCCTGTTATAGTGGATACATATCAGTTAACTCTTCTCTGCTCACATACTCATTAGTTGCAATCGTTTATGTGCATGCACTAAATTATGACATTTTATGGTCAGCACTACAACAACACTACAACACTCAACCTATTGATAGTGTAGATATATTCATCTTCCCCTCCTCCTAAAGCTTTACCACCTGCAAGAGAGCCAGTGTCACCAGAACCTGCAAGAATGTCATCTTCACTATTTCTTGTAACTAATGTAAGTTACATGTGTATTGCTTCTTTTGCTAGCCTGTGATGCCTTTTTATAGCCATTGTGCCAGATTTCCTTGTGTGTAGTTTTCTTAACCTCACTGAGATGTGATTTTCTTTGAACAAAGGTGTTTTCCTTTGTGCAAGTTCAACACTAGGAAAGGTTCAAGAACTGCTATTGGAAAGCCAGATGGGTACCTATGCTCTATGTGTGACATTATGAAATGCCATGTGATCTTGTAATGATAGTGGAAGAGGAAATGTTTAAGGGCATTAATTGGGGAGGACTATGTATACACAGTGTGACATCACTGAACCAACTGTCTGTAAACATGTCCTGTATAGCAGGTTATTGTAGTGGGTGGAAAAAGCTCAAATTATGGCGCCCAATAAAATAGCTGTCTTTCTGAGTGTGACCTCAGTATAGTCTTCAAATGAGTGGTGTAGTTGAGAATGAGCTACATGTAGTCAGTAATACCTAAGTTGAGACATAGTATGAATGATTAGAACCAGAATTACACTAAGATTTTATTTACATACGTATAATATTAATTAATGTTGACATTTCTTTTCAGCTGACCAGCTATGCATATTCAAACTATGATAAATATGATGCGGAGAGGTGGTGAGTCACCTGCTGTTAGAATAGTACATGGATTCACAGAGGTCTTAAGATTACGTAATTTTTTTTAAGCCATTTGGCTGTCTACACACAGTTGAAGTGTCTACCACAGAACACGGACCACTCACAGCAACTATGGACAAGCCAGCTACTTTGCGGAAATGTCCCACTTCCTTGCCTCTCACTGCTGAAGCTTACCAGCATACTGCTAGCATTGGGAGCACCTCCTCACCTTGAACTCTCGCCCCCCCTCCCCTCCCAAATATAATTACCTGCAACCCAGTCCACCCTCATTTTATGCCCGAATTCCAAATTTGTTGAATGTTTTTGTAACTCGGTTGGTTAGACCATGGTGGGCCATTTGCCAAGACGTGCATTGGTTTGAGTCCCTCTCTTTGATGACTTTCTCCATTCTCTTTCCCTCAATGACATTGGCTCCAAGGTCTGACTGGAGCATGTTCTACACCTGCACTTGCACTTTGCACTCGGCCTCCCTCTCCTAGCAACACAGCCCCCCCTCCTCCCATGTTTAACTACGTACATGATGCAACAAGTTGTTTCAGATTGTAGTCAGATGGTATAGTCTTGTTCCCGAGCCACTGCCAGGTATCAAGCACAACAGAATGGTAGGGAAAGGCCTGTTTCCATTTTGCAACATCGGGATATCAATGTCTGTCCATATGATGGCTACATTTTTGTTGCAAAAAGGGATATTATGCAATATGATTTTTCAACCTACAAGCAAACATTCAGACTAGGCTATAGTAGTAAAGTCCAACTAGCAGTAGTGAATGAGTACAAAACCCATAAACGCAGCCTGTTTAGTATGCACACGTGTAAAGTTTTACTGAACATAAATTTCAATTAGTTCAATGGGAGAGTCTTCATTAGGATAACCTTCATCAGCACAGATCCTGACCTCTATGTCATCGGCAGTAGAGTAAGAGAGTTTCTTACAGAACCACGGTGGGGAGTGAATTCTACAGCAGTCAGGTTGCAGGATGCAGCCCCGTCCATCCCAGAGAGGATCATCTGGATAGAGTACACCAATCTGCCCAGTATTTACACTACCTGCTTCACAGAAGTAGTCATTCCCAACAAAACCCGGTATGTACTGCTGCATTCTACTTCTAGGTCTGCACGGACAAATGTGATGATCATTGTAGAAACCATAAGCCTCCTGGAGAGCGTTTGCGAAACTCCATACATGTTTCCTGGGGCTGCGCCCATGTGTCACACTCACACCTTCCAAGTATGGTCCCTCTATACTATTACTGGGATAGCGTGGAGTGTAGAATCCACTGGGTGATCCATCCTGATATCCAGTTATTCGGCCACAAACTTTGCTGTAGGTAATGCCATTTGGGCTGAATGAAACTGAGCTGCAGCCTGCTGATTGTTGTGTTCTTCCACATGTCCTCTTGGGTGAACTGATTTGTCTGAATCCTGGAGGACATGTGGTCACATTGTTAGTCATGTCGAGGTAGGCCACCCTCATCCATCCTCCTGTGCTGTTGCATCGTCTAGTCATGTTGCAGTACACCTGACTTCCATTGCCAGTACTGGACCTTTGAATCCAGTAGTACCCAGATGGGCTGCCCTGCTCTATGTTCTTGCAAGATGATGCAGGGTTCTGGAAGGTGCCACTTGGGAAACGTTGGATTGTATTTTGTGAGAGAATATTTGCTATTTCCTGGAGAGTTCTGTTTTGCTCCTGCAGACTCCTGTCTATTTTATCCTTGAGCTGTCTAATGTCATTTGAACAAGCACACTGTCCCGCACCTGTATTTGGACAAGTAGTCCTAGGTTCATGCACATGTGTGTACTAAGCAATCTGTGTAATATCAACCAACCTGATCGAGTGGATACATTCACTAACAAACAATTAACTGCTAACTTACTCTCCTCCTGGAGCTGCACCAGCTGTAAGAGAGCCAGTGTCACAAGAAACTGCAACAGCATCATTGTTGCTTTGTTGTACTTGAGCTTGTCGCTTGTATGTGGAGGAGGTATCTAACTGTTGGTGGTCTTTGGTTGGTACCTTTATATAGTCCAACTTTTGTTGGGTTCAATAGTCCAGTGTCTATGGTATCAATAGTTGTGGTTGTAATATGGCGTGGGCTAGCTTCATGTCAGTGTACTTTCTGGTTATTCATTGACTTCAGTTTTCTCCAACAAATACTCCTATATACATAGTACAGTAAGGGGTTGATTAGCTCATAGATGATTTGATTATGTAACCACAGTGAGACCTTGTCTGATATTGGCCTGCCATAGGCTGACATCATGACATGGGTCCATCTTTTGTGGTTCCACTCTGTGGTTTTCACAGTGTTACTGACATCATGAAAGTGTCCAACTTTTGCATGTCCCTGAAAATGAAAGTATCATGTCCAGTGTAATCCTTCTGTGGACATCATAAAAGGTTGACCTTTTGCAAGATCTATGTCTGATGGAATGTCTATCATGTACGCTGGTGCCTACATCTCATCGCTCACTGAGGTTCAGCTATGTAGTTCTTAGCCAGGTGCTATCTGGCGAGGAAGAGTGTCTGGTTTACACTGTTTGTGCATTGGCTTAATTGCCACAGAATTTCGTGGTAAAATGTTTGTACGTATACGTACCTATACTGGTGACATCACAAATTCACTGCGTTGATGTTCCAGTTGGTATTCTGTTTGAACAAGCTTTATATTGTGTTTTACATGTATGCCATTGGGTTAACATAACTTTATACAGTTGCACACCAATTTTGGTAACTTGTGCTATTAGACATTTCTCTTTGTATCCCACAGTATTAAACTGGGCAAAGCAGGTAGTAGTGATGTTCATAGCTTAGTGCTGGTACAACTGACATACCAAGCACTCGTATGTAATGTCAATCCGTGGTAGACTGGTGGAGTTGCTTGCAGAACTACGGTAGGGAGGTGCAACAGGTACTGGTGGCACCACAGCCACAGCCATCTCAGAGAGGGTCATAGGTAAATAATATTCTGTTTTACAGAAGTGATCCTACCCAGTAAATGGCGGTAAAGCTACCTGAAATTGGGAAGACGTCTTATGCATGGGCATACATATTGAGAGCTCAGGGTTTCATCATTTGCAGCTGCAAAAGTCCAGACATGCTTTCTTGGAGAACTGCCATGTGTGATACTCACTCCATCCACATACTGATCAGCACAGTTAGCATAGTAGCATCAGGGCTGTAAGATTGAACTGGGAAGGTTACTGACACACACCCAGGACCACTTTGTCTCCCACACATTCTCTTTGGTGAAGTGATTGTTCTGAAGCCTTGTGGGCAGCGGTGGTCAGGGTTAGTCATGTCAAGGTCAGCGACCCTCATCCATCCTCCTGTGCTGTTGCATCGTCTGGTCATGTTATAGTAAACCTGACTTCCATTGCCAGTACTGGACCTTTGAATCCAGTAGTACCCAGATGGGCTGCCCTGCTCTATGTTCTTGCAAGATGGTGCAGGGTTCTGGAAGGTACCATTGAGTGTGATATGTTTTTGCCAATACCAAGCCTCATCAGCTACAGTGGGGTGTGTGTACAGTTTGTATTACCATCTCTGTTTTGACTGTTGTAGTTACTTAGTAGTTATTAGCTACACCCACAGCCATACACTCATAGAAACCATGGTACATGTACAGCTGACTCATAGTTTTGACAAAAACCCACAGTTGACATGGAAGCCTAGTTGTACCCTGTACATGGATGTACCCTGTCTTCAAAAGCACCGCTCAAGTGTACATAGATGTTGTACCCTGTGGTGACTTCTTTGATAACTAGACTTACGTATCATGGATCAAGTAACCTGATGATATTTGTTTGCTATAGGCTGACGTCATGACATGGGTCCATCTTTTGCAGGTCCACTCTGTAGTCAATCTGTTTTTACAGTGTTACTGACATCATTAGAAGATCCACCTTTTGTAAGGACCAGGGTGACACTCAGTGTTACTGACACCTTTTGCAAGGTCCATGTCTGGTGGGTATGAGGAACAATTTCAGTGACATAGCCAAGCTGGGGCAAACTGGGGCATGTGCCTTAGCAACTAGAGGCTGTGCCACACCAATGCAGTGAATTAACGGCACTGATAGTATCGATGTCAATCGCAAATCGGCACTAAAAATGCACAAAGGTGTTGAAATAGAGCAGTTATTAGTTACAAAGTGCAGTATAGCTATCTGTATCCTCAGAATGACAAGGTCTGTACCCTCCCCTGATCTCACTGTATACAAGTTTGCCGTAAGAGGTTGGATGACTTTACACCATGCACACATCCAAACTGAAGGCATGGTCAGAACTATGCATGACAAGCCAGGCAGTGTGTTCAGAGTCAACAGAGGTCAGCAGGAGGCCGGACTTAATCCCTGCTAGCTGCGGAATTGCATGACGTGTATGCTATAACCTGGTAATAAAAGTGGTGAAGTCTTAGTTAGGCAAATGATGCTGCTTTGCATTGCTCACTCAGGCTCGCCCCACAATGTTCTACATTGTATCAATGTTATGTGCAGAATTGTGTTGTGGAATTAACTGTACTACATGCTGCACATGTACATGGCGAACATACATGTATGTTTTCTTGTCCTACTGTGTGTGCTTCATGTCACAAGGACGTCTGCAGTCTTAAGGAGGAGCTACCATGTGTACTTGGTTAGTTGGCCTTATGCCTAAAGTTTCATGAGCGCACTCTAACACATAGCTACATTTATGGTCCACAGATTGTAGCCATGTTACACACAACTGTTCATGTTTTTAACCCTCGGCGCGCATGCGCAGCGAGGGTTACAGTACTTCGTTTGTCTGTCTGTCTGTGTGTCTGTCTGTTACAACTAGCTTGGCTCACCTGGTGGCTAAATCTCTGAAGTTTGGACACAGATAGGCTTCAAACTGAACGAGGATGTGTTTAAATTGAGCCGATTTCGCCAAGAACGTTTTGTTCAATAGTTATGCTGCGATTCGTTTGCCACGGCAAGCGCTAGTCGGCCATATTCTAGTCTGAGAACGAGTTCACACGCCCTGGTCTGGGATCGATCCCGGGAGTACAGCGCAGCGCCGCAGTACTCCCGGGATCCCAGACTAAACCACGGCACGTGAACTCGTTCTCAGAATATGGCCGACTAGCGCTCGCCGTGGCAAACAAATTGCAGCATAACTCTTGAACGAAACGTTCTTAGCGAAATCGGTCCTCGTTCGGTTTGAAGCATATATGGTCAATACTGCTACAATATGTATGTACATACATGGTCAATATATACTGCTACAATATGTATGTAACAGGCATAGTACAATATGTATGTACAGGCATGGTACATATCGGGGAATGTCGCATAGATTCCCTACTGACTACACATGCTCACTACATTAGGGAGGGGTTTGTTGGGGGAAGATAAAGGGATACTAGGACAACTTGGGACACTGTTATCCTGTACGACTTTGTGTAGTCTCAGCTAGCTATCTAGTGTACCATCATACCACATGAATTTCCTTCGCCTACTTAGCTATGCCCTGTGACTCCCGTTAATACTACGTGCCGAGGGTTAAGCACTTCAGTGCTCTTCATTATGAACAGTTTTTGAGCATGTTCTTTACATAGGATACAACATTAGCTATTGTGTCAACACAACACAATGAGCTTGGTGTGTGTGTGTGTATGTGTGTGTGTGTGTGTATGTGTAAACACAGTAAGTACACTGTATGTACGTAGCATATCTAACCGAGTCAAACTGATATCTTCACTCATGTTCTGGTACTAATTTACTGAATATAGAGTTCTATCACTTCGAGGGGCGTGTCTTCATTGGTGAGCACTTCATCACCACACAGCCTAAGTTCAATGTTGTCTGTGGTAGGCTGGGGAAGTTGCTTGCAGAACCACGGTGGTGAGTTGAAGCTGCAACAGGTGCTGATGGCACCACAGCCACGGCCATCCCAGAGAGGGTCATGAGTATATGTTTGGTCCTGACGACGATATCTACTACCTGTTTCACAGAAATAATCTTGCCCGATAAATGGTGGTACAACTCCCCGAAATTGGGTATCATTTCTTGCGCATGGGCATTCGTATTGAGTACTCCGGCTTTCATCATTTCCAGCTCCAAAAGTCCAGACATGTTTTCTTGGAGAACTGCCATGTGTGATACTCACTCCATCCACATACTGGTCATCAATTGTAAGACCACGGTTAACATAGTAGCTATTGAAAGCATCAGGGCTATAATATTGATATCCTATAACCCTTCCACACACCTTGTGATAAAGCACTTCATATGTGTTGAAGGTTACTGACACACAGCCAGGACCAGGCTTGCCACACATTCTCTTTGGTGAAGTGATTGTTCTGAAGCCTTGTGGGCAACGGTGGGTGTGGTTCGTCATGTCAAGGTCAGCAACCCTCATCCATCCTCCTGTGCTGTTGCATCGTCTGGTCATGTCACAGTAAACCTGATGTGCATATCCACCAGCAAGCTTTTGAATCCAGTAGTACCCAGATGGTCTGCCCTGTTCTATGTACTTGCAAGATGGTGCAGGGTTCTGGAAGGTACCATTTGGAAAGTGTTGAATTGTGTTTTGTGAGAGAAGCCTTGTGATTTCCTGAAGGGTGCTGTTTTGCTCCAGTGACTGCATGTACTGCAGGAGCTGTTGTTCCAAAGCTGTACTCTCTGTATAGAGTAGAAGTAAACAGCTATTTGATTTGCTATCAAAGGGCGTTAAGTACTTTTTTAAAATTTGATTTCCCTCTAGGTTCAGTTACAGTATGAACAACAAAGGACCTGGCATGCTTACCTTGTACACTTGTATTTCTGGTTGTAATGTGTTCTTCTCTCATCTCTTGTTTTATTTGGGTTAACTCATCTTTAATATGCTGCAGTGCGGTGTTGAGATCACCTAAAAATTGATTATTGCCATAAACAAAAAACAACACATCAAGACAGCCGGTATAAATGGAAATACAGTTTTGAAGCACACTAGTAGAGTAATTACCTTGTTGACTTGTATTTCTGTTTGCAATGTCTTCTTCAGTCATCTCTTGTTTTATTTGAGTTAGCTCATCTTTGATTTGCTGCAGTTCAGTCCTGACATCCCCTGAAAATTGTGAATTGTAACTGGGCTTATATTAATACAAAAATGGCAAGATGGCAGGTTATTTCAAGACATCGCAGATGTATAACTAAAGACAGTGAACAGTTTACTACAAGAACTTTGCATATCATTGTGAGGTTCATAAAATGTGTAATCTCCAGGAACAGGTTATAATTGATGCTTCACAGGCATGCTACATATAACAATTGGCTTCATAGATCATGATTTGCCTTTGATTCCTCTCAAGTACGGACCATACATGAGAAGTAAGCAACACTTGAGTGCTTGTAGCTAGGAGAGCCTCAGAGGCAGCCAAAAGTCTCCTGCTAGCTTTGTCTTTACTGCTATGTTCTTAGCCATACAAATACGTGGTGCAGTAACTATGAACTTTGTGGCAATTTCTCAGAAGCTTTTTTACATGCAAGTGTGTATCTGTACTAGTAATGCGTGGCATCTCAGCACAACATATTCTTACCATTGGTCTGCCAGTTGGATGCAAATTGAATGCTATTTTGTGATCAAAACACTTATTGTTCCAACTTTGCTTACTTGGATTCTCAATCAGGTATTGCTTGAGAATGAGGATGGTAGAATTCTGCCAGGAGTCCACTTCTCCCTTAACAGCTGCAGTCTCCTGCCTGCTCCTTGATAGCTGCTCCTTCAGAGTATCAAATTCCTGTCGGCTTGTTGCAAGCTGCTTCTTCAGAATATTAAATTCCTGTTGACTCACACACTGCCATGATGCTTGTGGGGAAATTTGACATGTTATATCTGAGCCAAATTGGGGCTACTTATGTTCCTCACCATTTTGTGCAGTAGCTGCTACCAGGGATAATGTCAGTACAGCTGCCAGAACTATCAGTAACTGCATCTCGCTGTGTTTCAAACGTAAGTTGTCTCCTTCAATTTTGCCACGAAAATAGGTTGCGAACTTCTAGCAGCAGTCTTGCACACTTCCAATATCAGAAGAATTGCCTAGCTACTGACTAAGATGTGTGTCGAGGTGTATGCATGTTTGTTTTATAAGTATGAAATGTAGTGGGAAAGTTTTTTTTAACATCTACGCAATGATGACAAAGCATTAACAAGCCTCTATTATTCTTTGAACAAGTCATTATGCTGACAGTGTAGTGCAGTATCATCAACCCATTGTGGGACTGTGAAGACCAATGGTGTCCCACTGGCTCTCAGACACAAATGTTGTTACAGCTGTTGAGCACAAAGACAATGTCAGAAGAATTGCCTAGCTACTGACTAAGATATGTGTCGAGGTGTATACATGTTTGTTTTATAAGTATGAAATGTAGTGGGAAAGTTTTTTTAACATTCACGCAATGATGACAAAGCACTGTTCATTAACAAGCCTCTATTATACTTTGAACAAGTCATTATGCTGACAGTGTAGTGCAGTATCATCTATATGTGCCATTGTCAGGGTATGCTTGTTTCCTTGGACTGACCACTAACTCAGCGAGCTTTGCCAATTCACTAGTGATTATGAGTGTGGCAGTGTATCTAATATGGGAGGACTAGGCAGTAAACAAGCTGAGCTGCTAGAAACGGTCATTAGACATTCTTCTAGCTTCAGGTTATGTATATTAAACATGTATGGTGACTTACCTTTAAGTTGCCTTAGTAGCTGTCACCATGGTAACAAGTTTTTCTTCCTTCATTATTGTGATCCATGGATGGCTACTGAGTATGTTAGATGTTTTGCCACACGTACTATGTACTTTGCAAATTGTTGCATTGTTGATGGCCTTTTTGCAACATATTCTCTGCATGCATGGCAATTTCTCTAAGCATTTATCATGCAAGGAGTTGCACAGATATTAGATGGTCTGCGTGTTGTGATCTGAACTGTGCTAGTGAAGTTTAGCTAGCCAAACCAGTAGCTCAATACTTCTCTGCAGATACTGCTCAAACTCGCCCCCACAATGTTTACATTCCTTACAATTACCTCACATTGTGTACGTGCACTCCAAGATGTTCACAACCTACAGATTGACTGTACCTATGCACGACCCTAGTTACTTGAACTGAAACAGTTATGCTGTACATTTTGTGAGTGCAACATACAGGTTGGAATAGTCAGCATAAGGACAATCGCAAGCTAGTATTAGTGCATGTACGGCAGATATTGACATACTTTGCAATGTTTACTGTACGTAAAGTTCAACAAGTTCAATCAGAGCATCTTCATGTGTAGCTTCGTCACTGCACAGTCTGAGTTCAATGTCATCGGTGGTAGGCTGGGGAAGTTGCTTGCAGAACCACAGTGGAGAGTTGAAGCTGCAACAGGTGCTTCGTGCACCACAGCCACGACCATCCCAGAGAGGGTCATGGGTATATACTCTGTTTTGGAAGTGATATCGACTCCCTGTGTCACAGAAATAATCTTGACCAACAAATGGAGGAATAACTCCTGTGTAGACTGCATCAGTCTTTGTACATGGACATACATCATAGTTGGAACGAGTCTCATCTAATGTAGCTGCAAATGACCAAACATGCTTTCTTGGATTGTGGCCGTGTGTGATACTTATACCATCAATGTATGCACCATCTATGGTGATACGGCGGTTGAAGTGGTAAGGAGCAAAACCGTCTGTGGCATATAGTTGGTAGCCAATAGCCCTCCCACATACTTTTTGATATCGGATTCCATGAACTGGGAAGGTGGTTGACACACACCCAGGACCACCATTTGGTCTCCTACATGTCCGCTTTGGTGAAGTGATTGTTCTGAAGCCCTGTGGGCAGAGGTGGGTGGAGTTTGTCATGTTGAGGTCAGCAACCCTCATCCATCCTCCTGTGCTACCACAACATCGCCTGGTCATGTTGCAGTAAACCTGACGTGCATATCCACCAGCAGACCTTCGAATCCAGTAGTACCCAGACGGGCTGCCCTGCTCTATGTACTTGCAAGATGATGCAGGTTTCTGGAAAGTGCCATTTGGCAAGTGTTGGATTGTGTTTTGTGAGAATGGCATGGCCATTTCCTGGAGGGTTCTGTTTTGCTCCTGCAGGATTTTCTTCTCTAGTGACTGCATGTACTGTAGGAGCTGCTGTTGCAAAGCTGTACTCTCTGTATAGAGTAGAAGTAAACAGCTCTTTTATTTGCTATCAAAGGGTGTTAAATATTTTTCTATCTTCTCTCTTCAAATTTGCGTAGACTCTATGTTTTACAGTAAAAATAACGAAGGACCTGCTACTATCCTGGTAGGAATACAGTTTTGAAATACGGTGCATTGCTTACCTTGTAGACTTGTATTCCTGGTTGCAATGTCTTCTCTTATCTCTTGTTTTATTTGAGTTAGCTCATCTTTGATTTGCTGCAGTTCAGTCCTGACATCCTCTGAAAATTGTGAATTGTAACTGGGCTTATATTTGATACCAAAATGGCATTAAGACAGCTTATTTCAGATTGCACAGACATTGCACGTATTCCAACTTTGCTTACTTGGATTCTCAATCAGGTATTGCTTGAGAATTAGGATGGTGGAATTCTGCCAGGAGTCCACCTCCCTCTTAACAGCTGCAGTCTCCTGCCTGCTCCTTGCTAGCTGCTCCTTCAGAGTGTCAAACTCTTTTCGGTTCACACACTGCCCTGTTTCATCTGTTGGAGAGAAATTTAATGATAATTTTCAACTGAGAAACGACTCTTTCTATTCAGTGTTTGTTTCTCACTGTTTTGTGCAGTAGCTGTTACCAGTGATGATCCCAGTACAGCTGCCAGAATTATCAACAGTTGCATCTTGCTAGCTTAAATTTTACTGGTGCAATTAATTTGCAAACTAGCAGCTTGTATACAAAGCTTCTAATATTAGAAGTGCTGTCAACAGCTGCTGACTATTGACTGAGAGTCTGAGATGTGCGCAGTTCTTTTATAGAGTTACGAGATAATGTGGGAAGTTTCTCAACATCACTGTGACGTATGGATAGCTGTGATGACAAAGTGTATATAAACTCTCTTGTGTATATAGACTCTATTGTACTTTAAACAAGTCACTATGCTGACATTGTAGCACAGTGTCATAGTCTCGTTCTGACATATTTGCTCATAATACATAAGTATCACTCCTAGCACAAAACTACACCAGAACAGTTTGTTGCTGTCTGTACTGTTACGAATGTGCAGCACAAGTATTGTATGTGAATGCATGCTTGAAGGTTGAATAGGCATGCAATTATGGGCTAATTACCTTAGCTTCCTCACCAGGGCTCACACATGTACACTCCACATTAAGAACACTTCTGTAACCATGAAATTTGCATAGTACATGGGCACTTTAGTGAGTACTTGCAAGAACATTTCTCATGCAGATTCAGGGATTTTTGAGACACACTCGATCACAGATACATAGCAGTGATGAGTGATAACAAAGCAAATAGCCTGTTTGATAAGCTGTATTGTGCTATGAACAAGCCACTGTGCTTAAAGGGCAGCATGTTGATGTCATGCATATTGTCTTCATAGCCTTGTTCCCAGGCCTTCCAACCATCCACTTTTGATTGCTTGCAGTTGAAGGGGAAAGCCTGGTCCATTTCATTACAATAAGTGACATCAGTGTCGACCTATGCATACATAGGGGTCTCTGACTGAAACGCATTTGCGCACATGTTCTTTGCAACAAGCAGTACGTTTCCACCTTGCAAACATTCAGAACTTCAGAACTTGGACGGACACTACTAGAAATGACCTCAAAGCTCATTTGGACTCCTCTCCCACATCTGTCTACCTAGGTAGACATTAACATCCCCCTTCTGTTTTTGCATAGTGTAAAGCAATCAAAAACTAGCCTGCGAACAAGACTGTCATCTTCTAACTCTGCACTGTTAATGCAAATGCTGCCCTGTCCTTTTTGACGCACACAGAACCTGCACACTGACAACAATTTAGGCAAACATCTCACATAAGTATTTCCTAGCAATAATGAGTGTTTACTCAGTGGTGTAGCCTGTGCATCAGCTTCTGATCATAGCTCAAGTGCAGTTTACATGCTTACATATTAGAATAGTCAGAGTAGTATACTGTGCAAGGTGGTGTGTGTGATGAAATCATTAGTAATGCTTACTATATGTGTAGTTCAACAAGTTCAATCAAAGCCTCTTCATCTCCAGTGCTCTCATCTCCACAAAGCCTGAGTTCAATGTTATCATTGGTAGGCTGGGGGAGTTGCTTACAGAACCACGGTGGGGAGTTGAAACTACAACAAGTGCTTCGTGCACCACAGCCATGACCATCCCAGAGACGGTCATGGGTATATTTTCTGTTTTGGTAGTGATATCGACTGCCTATGTCACAGAAGTAATCTTGACCAAGCATGCAATAAGTTGCTTCATGTTTGGTGGGCTTACATTCTGTGCATCACAGCAATGACATTAGTTGCTTGTGAGTGAAGCTTTTGTCTACCCATGCACTAAATTAAATTCAAGTGTCATTGGATGAGTCTAAGTGAGCTTACAGTCATGTGTAGGTGATGGAATGTGTATTTATGCTACCCTTACACTGTCTGTCAACAGTTTGCATACCATAGATTGTCGCTATTTCGTCACTCAACAATGTGCAATGCAGCGTCCATATATATGCCGTAGATCTGGAAATTTTTCGTGTTATAAAATTTTTTGTTTCGTGTAAAAACAATTTCGTGGTCTCAGATACTCATAAAAAAACTTTAACAGTATTAAATTGATTCTACGTTCCCAGGTTTAGTGAACTGGAACGAGACTACGCACGCCAAGAAAACGTGGTGAACAAACAACTTGCTGCGTTTGTGGCTACCATGCAGCTGTTGGAGAACTACTCGCGTGCGAAAGAGAGCCGGGGAACACTGTAGGTACGTACTGTGGCAGTGAAGATGAACGATTTATCGGACACTAAGAAAGTTGTTGTGCGTTTGCCACAAGTCACCTGCGGTATTGAAGAAGAGGCCATCTCAGGCGAAATAACTAGCTAGCTATGCTGTGAAACCGTGTGTACGAAATGTGCTGACCGTAATGACTATCCGTTGTAAAATATATTTAAAGTTTGTTTTTGTTTTTTTTCGTGGTTTACACAAACCACGATAATATTTTTTACAACGAAAATTTCCAGTCTATGGTATATGTAGCATTTACTGTACATAAAGTTCAACGAGTTCAATCAGGGCGTCATCATATATAGCTTCATCACCACAGAGCCTGAGTTCAATGTCATCTGTATTAGGCTGGGGGAGTTGCTTGTAGAACCACGGTGGGGAGTTGAAACTACAACAGGTGCTTCGTGCACCACAGCCACGGCCATCCCAGAGAGGGTCATGAGCATATATTTGGTCTCGAACTTGATATCGACTCCCTGTGTCACAGAAGTAATCTTGACCAACAAATGGAGGAACAACTCCTGTGTAGACTGCATCAGTCTTTGTACATGGACATACATAGCGGTCATAAAGAGTCTCATCTGCTGCAGCTGCAAATGACCAAACATGCTTTCTGGGGTTGTGGCCGTGTGTGATACTTATACCATCAATGTATGTGCCATCTATGGTGATATGACGATCAGTGTAGTAAGGATCAAAAGCATCTGTGGCATGTTTTTGGTAACCAATAGCTCTTCCACATACTTTTTGGTATTGGATTCCATTAACTGGGAAGGTGGTTGATACACACCCAGGACCACTTTGTCTCCCACACAATCTCCTTGGTGATGTGGTTGTTCTGAAGCCCTGTGGGCAGAGGTGGTTGGGGTTGGTCATGTTGAGCTCAGCGACCCTCATCCATCCTCCTGTGCTATTACATCTTCTAGTCATGTTGCAGTATGCCTTATGTGCATATCCACCAGCAGACCTTTGAATCCAGTAGTACCCAGACGGGCTGCCCTGCTCTATATACTTGCAAGATGGTGCAGGGTTCTGGAAGGTACCATTTGGAAAGTGTTGAATTGTGCTTCGGGAGAGAAGACTTGCCATTTCCTGAAGGGTACTGTTTTGCTCTTGCAGAAATCTTTGCTGCTCCAGTATTCTCTGCTCCAGTGACTGCATATACTGCAGGAGCTGCTGTTGAAGGGTCGCATTCTCTGTAGAGAGGGAAAGTAACTTTTTTTTTCTATGTTGTCAAAGATGTGTGCTTGTACATAACACCAGCAAATGTGGAAGTTACAAAGATGTGAACAAATGTCCAATGTCCAGCACATGACTGTATGTATTCATGCATGCGGCTGCACATTTGTGATTGGGCAAACCTGGGAACAAGGCTATAGACTAGTTGAGTAGAATAACCTTGTTTTCAAGTTCACTACCAGCTTTTGTCACTTGCATTATAACATTGCAAGCAGTGAAATGCTAGTGAGCTAGTGGGTGAACCTAGAATAGTACTATAGAACTTCAGAAATTTACACTGTTTAACTTACGTACCTTGGCTGCTTGCATTGTCAGCAGCAATACTATCTTGTACCCTGTCCATTTTCTCCCAGAGCTGTTTAATATCAGTTGTGCAAGCACACTGTCCAACACCTGTATGTAAAATTAACAGCTTCTTGTAGTACCATAATGCTATTACTCTATGCAAATATTAAATTGTACAATTTCAGCATTTTTGGGGCACTTTTTACATTTTGTGTGATTTTTTAATTATGCATTCTACAAATGTTTTATCTGCTGTCTGCTTCTGGGAGTCCATTCCTAGGCTTCAATACCAGCATTCAAGGCATGAATCTTGCACTTCTTGGCTGGGGTACTTGTCATGCAATGTAGATATGCTGCACAAATTTATGCACAGATGCTAGTACTGACTCGCATATTTTAATTATCATGCATATTGAACTTTTGATTTCTGTGGTCATGAATTCCTTTCATAGCCAAGTGATCCACTCCTTTCCCTAAGCAAGGGACATTTGCAGACCATTTCTGTATATATATCTTTAGAACACCGTAATTTAATGTGACAGCCACACGCCATGTACAAACTTAAGTATAAGATTCCCTGCTAGCTTTGTGGTTTGAATGTTCAAGTTCTTTGCTAGCTAAAGAGAAGTAAACATTTGTATTCAGATACCTTGGTTGAACCTTACCCATACCATGTTACTATGTCAAACTGAGGTCCAAACTCCCTATCTGCCTCATGTCTAGTTAACTGTTATAGTCTATGCTACACACATGACCTGTTTCAAGTTTCCATCTCCATCATATTTGTCTCTGCAACACACCAATATTTAGCGGTGATACATGCTGACGTAAAAACACATGCATGGTGTGGTACATGTCACATAATGAAATATTCCAGGCCTTCTGCGCAAATTTCGGACTGCAAGCGATGAATGCACAAATACCTTGGAATGAAGCTATGTATGTGTATGTGTGTGCATGTGTGTATGTTCCAGAGGCTCACATGCTTAATTGGGGTGACCATGAACAAGCCCCCACACTAGTAAGTTAAACTGTCAATTTTTTATACACATGTATATATCTGTCATATGGCGTTCCATATGATTTTGACACTGTAATTTAACATACCGTATAGCCGGAATAATTGGCAGTCTTTAAATTTAGCGGTTTGGCCCCAAACCGAGCGTAAAAAATATTGGTGGAATTTAAATTTGGTGGTGGTGCACCGCAGCGTATTATGTCATTACAAACAATGCGAGCGCGTTTATCAGGGAGTGTTGCCGTCTTCTCGTTTGAGGTACTTGAACAAAGCTGTGAGTTTGCAAATTTACAAGAAATATAACTGGCACCGTGCTAGCAACGAGCTAACTACATGTACAGCTTGCGTAGAGAGGCACTGGGCGGGGCCAAGAGTGCTACTGCATGCATTACGCATTGTGAGTGAAATTAATATTGGCGGATTTTAATTTGGCGGTTTCAACCCCGACCGCCAAACTGCCAAAGTTAAATCCCCGTCAAATTTTCCGGCTATACGGTAATAGCTGTTGGCCACATGCAGCCCATAAGTATGACAGCTTGATTTCCCTAGCAGCCAGCTTGCTCCAGGAAGGACGCCTGGACCATGCACACCTATTGTACAAGGAATAGCAATTGTATGCAACACTTGGGATAGACAGCTGGAGTGTGAGCATCTAGACAGGCTGCTTATACAGAATGCAGAAGGCAGCACACTGTAAAAACAAAGAATGTGGTGCTCATAAAGCATTTTGTGGGAGGCTAGTAAAGTTTACTCAAGTATCAGCTCCCACTGCATGAATCCTTTTCCAGCACTGCATTCATAAACTTTGTGTAGTGAGGATACTGTAGTAACCAAATACTTAGCTAAAATAGCAACTTTGTTTTTGCAGTGGACACGGCTAATGGTTTGATGCGTCATGACTTCCTCTTGCTACTTCTCTAAGATGCCTCAAGTAAGGACTTTGCATGACAAACCAGTCTGTGTGTTTAGACTTAGCCTAAGTATTAGCAGTTATACAACAATTAGTCAGAGTTGCTGTCTAGATAGGACAAATGGCATATTAAGCATTTTTCCAGACAGTAGAGTGACAGACTCTGTTTCAGAGCTACATGCTATGGCCTGTGTACTGTGATCTGATACGTGAATCACTAGTAGAGCCTTAGCTAGCTACATAACAGTTCAATGCCGCAATGCTCATCCTCGCCCCCACAATGTTCCACATTATCCTAGTATTGGATGAGTGGTTTGTTACTGTCACAGTAATGGCTTGTACAAAGTTTAGCTTGGGTGTGCTTGAGCTGCTGCAGTACATATGTGTACAGCAAGCCTACTTCATTAGAGTATATATATGCCAGTATTCCACTTACTTCGATTCTCAATCAGGTATTGCTTGAGAATGAAGATGGTGGAATTCTGCCAGGAGTCCACCTCCCTCTTAACAGCTGCAGTCTCCTGCCTGCTCCTTGATAGCTGCTCCTTCAGAGTGTCAAACTCCTGTCGACTCACACACTGCCCTGATACTTGTAGAAAAATCAGTGCTGATTACCCAGTTTGAATTACTTCTTGTAAGTGTTGATTTTCCTCACCATTTTGTGCAGTAGCTGCTACCAGTGATGATGTCAGTACAGCTGCCAGAATTATCAGTAGCTGCATCTTGCTGTGTTTCGAGCTTACGTTGTCTTATTCAGTTTTGCTGATGCAATTAACTTGCATTCTTCTTGTATCTGAATAGTCAACAATGAGCTTGAGCCGTATGTGTATTTGCTTTATAGAGGTAATTGTATAATTATTGGATGCTGTAAAACTAAATTGTCATTTTAGGTCACTATGGTTGCATGTGTGCTAATGGGACTTTGAAGAATTCAGTGAGAGAGAATACTTGAGTAAACTTTATTAGCCGCCCACAATTTATTTTTATAACGACTACATTCTATGAATTACCATGGGAAGGATTTTACGCAATTGTAGTAACCCAATACTTCACTGAAACAACCACTTTGTTTTGAGATTGTAGAAAAATTTCAAAATAAAGAATATGAACAAGCAGACGACAAAGCCTTGTTCTTTAGTAATGGTCCTTTAGATGCACTCTATTGTGCTTGAATAGGTCATTATACTGACAGTGTAGCAAATATCATCCTTCCCATTTTGGACTGTACACAATTAAATGGTGTCCCACTGCATCTCTTATTGTACTGTTACTACTGTACGTTATTGAATTTTTCCGTGTGATACACTGCTTGGTTGTTTCTAAATTTCAAGGTTTATAACAGTACAGGTTAGAATGGTCAGTAGAAGTACACTGTCCACTGTGTTTGTGCATAGTGTACTGTTTACTGCACATACAGTACTTATTGCACATATAGTTCAACAAGTTCAATCAGAGCATCTTCATTAGAAGTGCTCTCATCACCACAGAGTCTGACTTCAATGTCATCGGTGGTAGGCTGGAAAAGTTGCTTGCAGAACCACGGTGGGGAGTTGAAGCTGCAACAGGTGCTTCGTGCACCACAGCCTCGGCCATCCCAGAGAGGGTCATGGGTATATATTTGGTCTCGAACTCGATATCGACTCCCTGTGTCACAGAAATAATCTTGACCAACAAATGGAGGAACAACCCCTGTGTAGACTGCATCGGTCTTTGTACATGGACATACAAAGCGGTCAGAAAGTGTCTCATCTACTGCAGCTGCAAATGACCAAACATGCTTTCTGGGATTGTGGCCGTGTGTTATACTTATACCATCAATGTATGTGCCATCTATGGTGATATGACGATCAGTGTAGTAAGGATCAAAAGCATCTGTGTTTCGATACTGGTAACCAATAGCCCTTCCACATACTTTTTGGTATTGGATTCCATGAACTGGGAAGGTCGTTGACACACACCCAGGACGACCAGGTCTTCCACACATTCTCTTTGGTGAAGTGATTGTTCTGAAGCCCTGTGGGCAGCGATGGTTGGAGTTAGTCATGTCAAGGTCAGCGACCCTCATCCATCCTCCTGTGCTGCCACAACATCGTCTAGTCATGTTACAGTAAACCTGACGTGCATATCCACCACCAGACTTTTGAATCCAGTAGTACCCAGATGGGCTGCCCTGTTCTATGTTCTTGCAAGATAATGCAGGATTCTGGAAAGTGCCATTTGGAAAGCGTTGGATTGTGTTTTGTGAGAGAAGCCTTGCCATTTTTTCAAGAGTTCTGTTTTGCTCTTGTAAATTATCTTGTACACTGTCCAGGAACTGTTTAATGTCAGTTGAACAAGTACACTGCCCAACACCTATATGTAAAACAATGAGTATAACAGCTTCTGTGTGCGTGTGTGTGTGTGTGGGTGGGGTTCTGTGAGATTTCTGCCTCAGCTTTGTCACACAGCTTGCCTGTTTCTTGTGGTCATACATGTAAGTGAATATGTGCATGTGTAAACTACTTGATTACTTACTGTAATACAAACCAACCTGTTATACTGGATGCATTCACCAATGGTAGTCTTCCCTGCTCCTGAAGCTGCACCAGCTGTAAGAGGGCCAGTGTCACCAGAAACTGTAACAGCATCATCGTAGCTTTGTTGTACTTGAGCTTGTCACTTGTATGTGAAGGAGGTATCTAACTATTGGTGGTCTTTGGTTGGTACCTTTATATAGTCTGAATTTGTTCAGAGGGCAGAGTTCACACATATTCATTAGAAAAAGGAAAAGCACACTGTATTCTCACTTATTCATTTGCTCAGGAGAAGGAAGTAAACCGTATTCTGTTTATGATATCTATGAACCAGTGGCCTTACTGACATCATGAAAGTGTTGACCTGTTTATCTCAAGTCTATTACTTATATTTAGTCTGGGGTTGAAGTTCTGTTTGGCCTGCTTATGGATGATGGGTTCATTGCTACAATCTGCAATCTGTCGAGCCACTAGGTTAAGTTAAATTGGAATGGCTAGCTTGGATGTGGATCATCACAGATGTGTCTACTGTAGAGACCTGCTAGCCTCATACACAGGTCTTCAATCCACCTTTTGCACTTGTAGCACTAAGTTGGGAAATGCCTGGTGAATGTCATTGTGTACATACATCAGAGGGATGCTAGAGGCACATTTCAACAGGTTGTCTTTTGTTCTTCATGCAAGGCCAGTAGCCATCCGGACAGTAGACTGCTTTAGGTTGTATCATTCTTTCCCAAACCCAAGCAAATCAGTATCCATGACTCCACTGCACCTACTGCACATGATGCGTTTTGCCAGGCCTTTACTTATTTTAGTAGTACGAACAACTAAAGCTGGTTTGAAGGCCTGGGTACAGGGCTAGAGACTTTGCCACTTCACTATATTCAGTTACCTCATCACATGAAATAGCATTATTCATATATTGTGAATATAACTACCAATCTTCTTAGAATATAGTCTAGCAGGAAATGATCATATTTCACCTGGAGTTGTTTAGGGTTCAATAGGTACAGGGTACATGACATCATGAAGACCCCAACCAGGTCTGGAGTTGTTTACTCCAGACCTGGTTGGGGTTCAAAGGATACAGGGTACATGACATCATGAAAGATAAGCTATGTACACAAAAAGATTTGATGTTTGATAAAGGAAATTGATAAGCAGGTGTGGTGTTTTAAGCAAGTTAGTCCCAGTGACATTTTGGATCCAAGTGAATTTAATTCAGTTAAGATAAATCAATGTTCACCTCCTGAGAAAACATTTCAGTGTAGCCACAATGGAATCAAGATGGTAATGTGTGTGAGAGTTGCTCAGAGCACTAAGCATTGAGCCTGCATGTAGAGTTACTTTGCATGAGAGGCTGGAACATAGTGGTTAAAGCCCACGGTGAATACAAAGCTTAACTAACTTTAAGCACCCCCTGTAAGTACGTGACTAAGTTAATACCCATGGTACGCTTGTTTCCACACTTGCAGGACAATTTTGAGATCTTGGGTACACGTGTGAACATGGAGTATAGCCGGCACCGCAAGCTGCAAACAGAGCCACGTGATACCAGGAGTGCAGAGGACAGAGACTGGGTCTGCTTCAAGGTAGGCTGGAGGGCTGACTCCTTGTTGCCTTACATACATAGCTTTACTGGATGTAGTCTTTGAAGTGAAGTAGTTATGTATAGTGCAACAAATGTTGATTCACTGGAATTTATTCTGCTCAACTTGACTTAAACAGATTAAGAATTCACACTAAATGGAAGTTGAAGTATGTAGTACTCCATGATATTGCATGGTCGCTGGTGTGCTATAGAACTTATAATGGTGACATTCACTGTCCAGAGATGACCACACTTGAGCAGAAATGATGTGCATTGGTAAACCATGTTGCTGCACATAAATCGTGAATACTTTTCCCACCTCGTGCTGCCTAAACTTTAGGCTACTCTCAATGCTACTGTGTAGCAGTGAATGCTTGCCAACTGCTCTAGATGGGAAATCACTGTGTTTGGAACTTTCTAGCTACAGTCTAACTGACTCATTTTCTTTCTCTCTCTCCAGTGTGGCACCATGAACTTTGCTCGCCGGAGGCTGTGTATGACTTGTGATTGTCCACGATCAGGTACATGTATGTATGTGGGCTACATGTGTGTATACTGACACTGTGACAGTACGTGGTACTTTCAGTGTCTCTGCCTGAGGATATACATGACATCGTTCATACTCAGACATTCACCGTTAAACTTACCATACATACCATTAAACCAGGCACCTCTCAAATGAAGGTGCCCCCTGGAGCTGAAATTACCTTTTACTGCATCAAAAACTTGAGCAAAAAGACACTATGTTAGTGCCGCTCTAATTAAAAGGCGCCTCTCTAAACAAGGTACTCCTCCCAAGGGTCCAAACTAATTTTTTCCACTCCAAACAAGGTGCCTTTGCGGATCGTAATTATTTTTAACGGCGCCCTAATTAGAGGTTTTACGGTATTCTAATAAAAGGCATGATCCAATTGAGCACAAGAAATTCTATTTTGTGAATTTATAGGTGAATCTAACTTAGAGTGCAGTACATTTTCAGGGTTGATCCATTGTACCAGGAATGAAGCTCTGAGTTGTATTAGCCAGTATATTTTGTGACTAGATGAAGAGAAAGTCCTACTTGAGCATTAAATAGCCCATTTATGCTACAGCTTCTACTATGTTCATACTAAGAACTTGCTCTGCAGTTGTGGTTTGACAAATTTTTCAGGTTTGAATCATTACAACACATGATCTAATCTAACCCAAGAAGTTCAATTCTTGGAATCTATGGGAGGATCTAACTTATCGTGTGCCCACTCAAATTGATTGCATTCTGTGGAGCCTATATACCAGTTAAGGATATCTACATGTGCTGCATATGTACGTATGACACTGTGCTGTTGTTTCAGAGTCAGAGAGTCTGCATGAGGATGTTCGCCAAGGGAGACTGTCGGATGACCACAGAGAAGCAGACCGGGAGGAGAATAATCCGCCTTCTAATGGTGGGTTGAATTCTTCAGTGTTCTTTTGTATTGGCTTTACCAAATTATTGTGTCTGTTGATTGATTTCTACCTGTTGTTTTTGTTTACAGTGCTGATATTGAAGGGTCTGGATGCCCTTTCCACTGAAGCTTCAGTAAGTTTACTTGTCACCCTTAGACACATATTCGATCGTGGTACACTAAATTCGTGGCCTAATAAAAAAACTCAATCTGTGTGCAACATGTATAGTAAGCATACACATGATCTCAACACATTGTAATGGTACATACAACTTGGTAACTAATTGGGGCGAGCCTGAGCGAGCCCCACACTAGCGTGACTGCATTGCAGAAGTGTGTGTGTATGCTTGTTTGCTTGCGGCCAAATACCTTAAATAAGCTCATTTAAATATTTCACGAAGACTGAATGACTACTGCAGAACGCAGCGTCGGCGTGAAAGAAACTCAGAGCAAAGACGACTCAAGTTAACGCACGCATGGCAACTGCAGACCGTGACAGACAAGGGCAGGCTACTCACAGACGGTACAAATTATGCACAGTATAGTTGAGGTCGCTTGAGGTAAGGGCCATGCATAATCGACACTCATAATTAAAGCGCCCGAGATTCAGTTCATGACTTCAGTGTGAAGTTTAGTCCAAGTTTTTGTGTTGCCGTAGTAGCTTCCTTGACCGGAGAAATGACTGCAATTTGTCAGCATGTATGATCATCTATATCTGGTGACAACTATACTGTTTGGCTACATGAAGTTTGCTTTATACCACGCTCATGGAACAGCAGACAGTGACAAGCCCTGCTGTTATGTATGGTTTGTGTGCCATGACAAAACATTAAATCAGCAATGTATTGCTCACTCAGGCTCCCCCACAATGATGATATCATCTTACTAGTATATTACAGACTATGCTTGTGTTGTAAATTGATGTTTTGGGAAGGGAGCCTTTGATGAGAGAAAAGGCCTGGTCCGCAAGAATAATTGTGTCATGAGTTGTATTGACTGTGCTCTCATCACTTTTCATTAATTTCTAAGCACCAGGCCCTTCCAAAATCACATACATGTAAGAACGGGCACCCAGAGTAAGAGCATGTAACTCCGTAAATTTGAGACTGGGTGGAATTTACTGCTAGTTGCCGAGCGCATTAGCGCGAGGCTCTGAATGAGGGATCTATTCTCACAATGTACATGCGTACGTGCGTACATACGTACGTGTCGGTCACGCTTAGGAATGTCAATTTGCGGTACCGCTTAGGAATGTCAATTTGAGGTCATGCCCAGGCAGGATATCAGATACCACGTGCATTACACGACGACGTTGGGACGATGTTTTTGGCGACGGAGGACGGGAGGACAGCGCGGCTGGGCCTTCGCAACATACGTATTTGGCTGAGTCAAGTGCAGAAGCGAGTACTGAACGCAGCCGACGGCTAGCGACTCTGACAAAGAAAAAAACAAAGAGGTCAGTCCACAGTAGAGCACAAGATAGAGTTCAACAGTAGAAAGCACGTACTGGAGATTCTTCACAAGCCAGGTATTTAGGCTCACTCTTCACGTTATACCGTTGTTTTGTACTGTTCTTTGGGCTCCCACTACACTAAACGAGCAACCCCTGACACCTGCGGCGCACGCGAGGCATCATACGCATGTGTACTCCTAGTACTAAAAATAGTAACACGTACTGTGCATGCTGCATAGACAGAAGCCATTGTTGCTAAGCACATGACTAGGTGTTCTATTTTTAGTACAGTTCAATAATTTTGCCTGGACTACGAGTTTCTATTGGAGTTACATGCTCTTACTCTAGCCGCCCGCCATTATGCGCTCTTGGCCCTTCATAATACATGTAGATCAACTGTAATTACAAAAACATGGAACAAAGCTGGGCAGAGATCTGAGAATGTGGCTACCTTCTATGTGTGTAGACTAAAATCTAACAGACCATAATAAAAGTCCTTCCTGGTGATTCCCTGTAGGTGAGGCAGGCAGTGTCTAATGTGTGTGCGCTGAATTTGAAGGACATCAGATTAATCAAGGATAAAGTCACCAACACCTCACGGGGTTTCTGTTTTGTTGAACTGAACAACATGGAGGTGAGTTGGTTTGAGAAAACACACATCAAGTTTACAGGCACCAATAGTAGCAAATCAACTCCTCTGTGCACTACTTTAACAATGTGTGGGTGTGACACTGCTCATATTAGGTGGCTTACCATTTCACTCTGTACTTTACCTACAAGTGGCAGTAGATATTTCAATTAGAATCTGTGAGTGACTACTCCTAAGTCAAATAGACGCTGGGCGTTGGTTATTTGATTGTAGTGGTTGAAAAGTTTAGTTGTTGAAATACAAACTGATTAGCTGTTGAGTAGTATCTATCTTGGTTAATTTGTAGGATGCTAAAGATCTGTTGGAAAAGTTACAAAACCAGTATCCTGCCTTCTTTGTGGACGGAAGGAGAGGTTTGTCATTAGATGTATTTATTTTGTGCTTTTTGCATGCATAAGTCATTACACACTGCACATTGCATGACATGGACCAATGTAATGATTCACCAGTTTATGTATAGAGCAGTGTGGTTGTGTCAGCTCAGCTTGCTAGCTGCATTTGGGATGGTAGCATAATTTCCCTAAGTTGCCTCTAGTGTATGACGTGCCAGAGAGTAGAGAGCAACAGAGTTGTCTCAAGTAGGGATGAATTGTGACTGTGATGTTTTTGAATGGAGAGCAGAGATTTCCTTGCTAGGTTCAGTGTATGAGTATGAAACTTAGCACATTTGTAATAGTACTTCACGAGTCACTGGCATTTTGGGACATACCGTGTTTCTTCGAATAGTCACTGCCCTCGAATAGTAGCCCCACAGTCCAAAGTTCTGAATGAAATAAAATTAATGTCACCCTCGAATAGTAGGCGCGGCTATTAAACGCCGCATTGTGCGAATGATTTCTGACGACGGTCACCACGCTAGCACTAGGACTCTTACAGAGCAGGCATGCCAGTTGACTCCAGTCAGTGTGGGTGGGGTCAACATCTGCCCCTTGAGGTAAGGGGGCTGGGCCTGAGTCAGCTCCACCCACCTCTACTGCATGGGTGCTCAGAGAAGACCGATCATCCTCACTCTGCCATGAAGTACATAGCAAAGGGGGGTCAAAGCATTCTTTGTACTCAGATGATTGCTTATCTCTATTATTGCTTGGAGAGACAGACACTCTGGCATCAAAGAACTATACTTTGCATCCAAGAAGATTACCACAGACAATTGTCTCTGTATACATACTTATATACCTGTAAAAAGGTTTAGGTTACTTGAACCATGTTTTGGTCACCTCAGTTGCATTCCTTTTGTGTGCGTGACACATGACGTTCAAGTTTGCTTATAATTTGATCAGAGTGTAGTTGAGAAGCTTCCCTCTTTTATTAAATTAGTATCTTCTTTCAGAAAGCATACAAGCCAGTATTTCTGGTGAGGTTTGTTGTTTCTTTGATCTTACACATCTGTTCCTGGAGAGTTCCTTGGTTGCATGGCTGTGGTTAGAAATGCCAGGAATGTAGCCAAATTGGTCTTCTGAAAAAGAGACTAGCTAATGTAACTGAAGAAAAGCTCCTCAATGAACTTTCAAGAAAACCTATTTGGTAGCATTTTTTGGTCACGCTGATGCAACTGAGACAACCTAGTGTTTTTGCAGTGTACGTATGAGTCGTTCCCATGGCTGAAAGCAGGACTGAGAGGCTGCGCGTACTACTGACAGCGTCTAGCAATCATCACCATCTCACTCGTATGTACCTTATCCAGCCGTCGTTGATGTCTGCAGGCTTTCCAAATAAATAAACGCCGCCGTCGAATAGTAGCCACACAAAACAAACAGCAAAAAAAATAGTAGCCGCGGTGTCTGATCGAAGAAATATGGTAAATACTGCATATTACAGTGTTTGAAAGCAACAAAGTTTACTGTGTGTATGTGTGTCTATACTCACCTACCTGTAGTGAGTGTGAACTATGCTCGGCAGAACATTACCTCTTCTTCTAGCAAGTCTGCCACCACCAGTGTTGCCTCAGCTGCCATTGCACAGGCACAGTGGTCCATGGTGAGTGCTGTGGGGATACAAGTACTCATAGAAACCACTCTGAGAACATGACAAAATACCATATGGTTGGTAATTTTCACGGGTACAAATTTTGCGAAACAGGCCCAAATCCGGGTTTCTGAAATTTCATGGTTTTAATTTTCACAGTGAGTGAATCTGGAACCCACACATTAGCTTGCTGTACGGCTAAAAGCTGAGTGCATGTCTAGAATTGTCTACAGAGAGAGATGGCAATCTCGGCTCTTTGTTCCTGTATGGGGAGGAAAATATATGCTGGCACAGCCAGACAAAGTATAAAGTATCTTCGTACCCAGGCCATTCGTGGAGGCGATTGCTTCTGCTCTCAGCCCTGCGCCACCATCCGATTCATCCGTCTATGCTTACATAGCACTTTGATTTCCTGTTTGGCTTGAGCAATAGCCTTCAAAGGCACACTCACTGACAGGCTTCTATTGGAGTTAGGAAGGCTAGATAGTTTGAAGTAGTGCTGGATTGAAACACAATTCGCTCGCTCTGCATGTGGGCAATGAACATTTCGCGGTTTTAATTTTCGCGAATGAGTCTTGACTCACGAAAAGCACGAAAATAAATCCCTCATGAAAATTACCAACCGTGCGTTAAGTATATGATTGGCATGAATATGTCTTACATTACCATTAAAATTGTATGATTAGAGGGTTCTCAAATATTTCAAAGTTCGAGAATTCGTGTCAATCCAATGAACAATGAATTACATACATTACTTACTGTGGTAAATTTAGCGTAATTGTACAGTCCCATCAATTTTGTAAACCAAGCAATGTTCATTTGCAACTATATAATAATCATCTCTAACTACAGGTTGCCCAACAGAAGAGCGGTGATCAGCAACAGAGCAGCCAAGTATGTAGTTGTTAGAATAGCAATGAGATATTTTGAGTGTTGATTCCATCAGTTAACTCTTGCTTTGATAATGATTACCTTAGTTGGGATTTTTTTTTTGGGGGGGGGGGGGGGTTGCTAAAGCATGTATCTATCGTTCCAGGTCTAACATACAATTTGACGTACATACAAAATTGCTGGAGCACTGAGCACCACACCAATTTCCACTAAATATAGGAATCAATCATGTATTTACAACTATGTACATGTATGTGCAGAGAAATACTATAACTACACTTTCTTAAATAATGTGGTACTGTTGGAAGACCCATCTTTAGGAACCAGATACTGCTATTTACCAAATACTATTAACATTAGTTCACATGACAGCTTCAACAATCAGGAATGTATGTACCGTATTGCCCCAAGCAGGCACCCATCACCATGCACACCCCAATTTGACAATTGTGTTGTTTTGTGAGATCCTCCGTGTAACTGCTCTATTTTGTGGTGACTCACGTACGGTGAAAACATTAACTAGTAGGTCCATTTCAGAGTTTCTATTGTCTCTGAGTTCACGTACATGACAGCAATCATTGAGGCACAACATCATCTGACAAGATTCTTTGTTTGTAGCTCATTCATGTATTCATACTTGCAGTGAAGCCAGGGTTCAATCTGATTGGGGGGGGGGGGGGGGGGGGGGGGGGGGAGGCTTTCCCCTCAAACCACCACCCAGAAATTTTAATGGCTACCTAAAAAACTTGTAAAAAATACAGTTCTTGGCATGATTTTACCTCTCATATTGCATCAGAATCAATCTCGGAGGATCTAAAATCCCAAATTTTTCTTGAGGAGCATGCCCCTGGACCCCCTAGACAATGCTTTATACAACTTCCTCCCCAAACTCAAAATCCTAGATAAAACCCTGGAAGTAGTGTGTGAAATTCGCACAAATTTCATACTGCAAGTGACAAATGCTGTGGAGACCTGGCAACAAAGCTCCTGGTCTATCAGTTCCTTGCACAGCTCTTCCCCAGCCGTCACAGGCTAGTAAAAGCAAAGCACAGGCAAACCAATGATGTGGGTTGGCAGCCCCTGGCAGGTAACTTTGTATCTGAGCTGGGCACTAGCATAGTTGTATCATTCAAGCATTGCAAACACCAACCCTCGATTTTTGATTTAGGACGTTTGAGCTTCAAGCACCCATGGGTGCTTTCTTGGGCAATATGGTACTCATCAGTTGTGTTTATGGCTCACATTTCTTGGGCAATACGGTGCTCATCAGTTGTGTTTATGGCTCACATTTCTTGGGCAATACGGTGCTCATCAGTTGTGTTTATGGCTCACATTTCTTGGGCAATACGGTGCTCATCAGTTGTGTTTATGGCTCACATTTCTTGGGCAATACGGTGCTCATCAGTTGTGTTTATGGCTCACATTTCTTCTGTCAGCAGACAGCCTGGCAGCAAACTGATCAACAGCAACAAGATTATGGGAGGACACAGGTAATGATGTTTGTGCATAGTATACTGTCTACTGGCATGTGTATGTGTGCAGTGTGTGTTGGAGCATGTTTGACTATGTGTGTGTGTGGTTATGTACGTGTGTGTGTGTGTGTGTGCATGTGGGTCCATGTATGTATGGTAGTGTGTGGGGGGGAGGGGGGATGGCGTGTGTGTGTGTGTGTGTACACACACAGAACAGTAAGTGGTAGGAATTGCTAAGTGAACTAGTATAGTACATAGCTACTTTAGTAACAGTGAATATGTTCTTGTGAAACTTGAGTATATACCTATTTGTATTTACACCCCAAGATGCGCAAAAAAGATTAATGTAAATTACTTAAATGATTTAAATAACTCTCACATCCAGAAGAAACCATGGACATCCTGCATAATGGTTAGTGCCATGGTGTACCTAACATGTGAAGAGAACTTTCGTTCACCTACTAGAGTGGAAAAGTGGTGCTACACCATCCACACAGCAACTCCAGAAGGGATTTCCCCACTAATATGATGTTTCACATTCATATGCCCGCATATAAAATCATTGCTCATGTGTAGCTCATGTCTGGCTCCTCGCTTCAGGTTGAAGCTTGTTTTGAAGAAGCCTTGTGATAAACTTTTATAGCAAAGTAGCAGTAAACTCGAAAGCATTCTAGCTAAGGTAAATCTACAGCCCTAAATTCTAACATCTTGGGGTGCAGTTTAGACTTGATCATAAAGCTTAGCAGATAAACAGATACAACCAGATTAGACTTGATCATAAAGCAGATACAACCTACTGTAGAAGGGAGGATGTGGGAGTACTTTCTTGGCCAGGAGTAATGGAGGGTGGCAGTAGGGGGCTAAGTTGTGTTAAAAACTGAGCAACTTATGTTGGTCTGCGTTATGACAATTGATCAGAAACACAGCAGATTTAAAGTCATCGGACACATCACTACATACGTACATGTTTCCGAAATGGGTTGAGTCGGTTGGCCCAGAATGTCAGCACAGCTAACTTAATTCATAATCCCTTTTGTATTGTCTCTCTTTGTACTGAAACCAGAGTGACCAACAGGCTTATCAACAACAAGGTTGGTCTGCTGAGCAGGATATGATGTCATCTTCTCACCAGAGTCTGTTTTTAGTAACTCACAAACATGGTGAACTATATACATCTAATCATGTCAGCTTAATACTTGTGTATATAATTATATTGTAATGTGCAACACCACCAATAGCCAGCGTATCTACCTTGTTGCATGAATGTCTGTATACATTGGAGAATAGTGTAATAATTGGAGCTAGTGAGATATACATGTATACAATAGCGGACTCCAACTCAAGCTCTCAGCTACAAGACACTACAGTTGTATCTCCCTCGCCTTGAAGCATCCTTTTCTTCACCGCTCGCTTACCGAAACCTACCACAATTGCACACACTAATATTCTCCTTTCTCTTTTCTTCCTCTTTCCTCTCCCAAAACCCCTACTGTGTGGATCACAGCTGGAGCAAGCTTCCAGGGTGATGTACAGCAGCAAGCACAGCAGCAGTACCAGGCCACCAGTCAGATCCAGAACTCAGGTACAATTACAGTCCTTTCTGTGGTTAGCTCCCTGTTTTGACAGTTTGGACAATCAAATATGTTTGCTGCTAGCTATGTGACAGGCGAATGAGTCCACTGCTAGCCCCATTCGCGGATGCTCACACTCCCCAACTTTGATCGCTTGCAGTACCCCTGCTTTTTGTGTTCATGATGAACACTAGGGTGTCAGTGTCTGGAAACTACAGTCAAATGCTCCAACAGAATATAAAGTCACCCCAGTGATCTTTATCACCTCCTGTTGACCCAACACACTCCTATCTCTTCTCTTCATGCAGGAGCTACCACCACTTCTGTTCAACAGGACCAGCAGCTTCCCTCTACCTACTCCTATGACTCTGCCTCTGGCTTCTACTATGACTCAGCAACAGGACTCCACTATGACCCCAAAACACAGGTGCACACATACACACACAGCCAGAACTAACCATGCATTTGCTACCAAACAAGTTTCGGTAAATATTCAGTTTGTACAATAGATAGACTTACTATGGTATAACACCACGCCTAAGGTTGTTTGCCTGATTGCATACAATTCGCCAGTGACTACAGGTATCACAGCAGCCTGTGCTATTACCTATGAGGCTCCAGTTATAGTATCACATGAATGTATGAATGGATGAAGAATCTCGACCCTAGACTGGACTGTAATCTCTGCTACTTTAGCAAAGTTATGTATGTAAATATCTTGGACTTTCCCCAAAAAATTTGGGTTGGACTGCTCATTGCTAGTAGCGGTGTAAGGCTCTACAGCTTAGGTTCTGTTGAATACCTAACTGCTACCCTACTACATACCTGTGATGCACTAACATAGTAATTAGATAGCTAAATATTTATACATGTCATGCACGAGATATACGTTTGAGGAGTGGATAAGGCCAGTCACCTGACTGTATTTTGTGCATGAGATAGCAGTCCCATCTCCTAGCCACCCCAGTGCAGCTGATGAGGCCTGGTCAAAACATGTCCTGCACAGTGGGTGACTTTGCATAGCATCTAGGCTCGCCGTCTTTATTCAGGGAGATGTGGTTCATTGATTGTTCATGCATGTGGATCTATTATCAAGTCTCCATGTTACATCTCACTCTCCAGTATCACTACAACAGTCAGACAGGCCAATACTGCTACTACGATACCTCACAGCAGGCTTATGTTGCAGTCGACAGTGAAGGGTGAGTGAAACATGACAAACACATGACTTTTATAAAGGAGAAGTGATACTATACTGCTGTAAGCTATTTTTTATCATTATGTGTATTGGAGTTGTGCATTGAGACAAATTCTGTGCATACTTATTGCCTCTAGATATTAATGAAATTAAGAAATGTGCTGTATTTGCCTGTATGCATACATACATCTATTCACAACTGCACTGCATTGCACTGGTCTCCACTCTGCAGGAACCCGGTTACCCCCAGCAGTAGTACTACTGTCCCTAGTACCTCAGCTCCTACCACTGGTATGTCTTAATATACTCTCAGAGCCTATTGGATGATAGATTTTACATTTAGGTACATTGTTTAATACTTGATCTTGACTTGCAAAGAGTATGCGTGTAATTGCAACCAGCTAATGATAGCCAAACCCAACCGGTTGTAAGGGAGGCATAGAGCTATACACATGTAAAGCAACCAGCTAATGATAGCCAAACCCAACCAGTTGTAAGGGAGGCATAGAGCTATACACATGTAAAGCAAGGACCAAAGCAACCCCGTACTCAAATGCTCAACAGACAGGTTTTACCATTATGAGCGAAGATAATTGTCAGTCAGTAATGCATATACATGCATGACACAAGCTGATGAAATACTGTTAAGAATGATTAAGATGTTGTTAAGAATGCCGAGTGTTGAGGTTTGAATTTTGCTATTGTCTAGTGGAGACCAAGAAGAAGAAAACCAGCACAACTACTGTGACAGCAGGGAGTTCAACGAATGCCAAAAAGGTATAACTATTTGACCTTTGTGCGACAGAAGCCTGTCACAGTTAAACCCCCCAAATCCATTTCAATTCTGCATGTCATAGCTCTGCTGCTATCAAATATACATACGTGCTTTGTAGTGGAGTAGAGACCAACCATCTCAGACATTGAGCCAATATGTCGTTAGCACCAAACTACTCACTGACACCAAATATGTTCCCTCCATCCCTCATTTAAGGCAAATTTGATTATTAGTTTCTCGCCCACTTCCAGACAGAAGCAGAGAGTGAATTATTATTCATCATGTCATTATTTCTCATTAACGGCCAAAGCAGGGCATTTAAGCTGAGCCAGGATTAACTTCTTCTAGCCGGTAGCTCACCCTGGGTTCACAGTACACGAACAACTACCCACGGAATATGTACTCAACACAGCCAAATTGACAACCAGCAACACGAACAAAACTGAACTGCACAAAGTGTTATGAACAACATGTCTAGTTTGCAAATTTTGCTAGTTCTTCCTACCTAATAATCCCAACCTAAGAACAGTTTAAGACCATACAAGGATTTCATCGGAACCTATCAAAATCAGCAGTTTATACTGTGGTACTGCATCTCCATTAGATTGCAAAGGATATGGAGCGCTGGGCTAAGAATGTGAATGCAGCCAAGGCATCTCAGCAGCAACAGTTGCAAGCCATCATCCAGCTAGAGCGGGCGGAGGCACAGGCTAAGGTCACCACTACATTTAACCCTGCACCTGTAGCAGCACCTGAAGGCTTCAAGAGGACGGGTATTGCACTGTCAGCTGCACTAGAGGTGAGCTCTTGCTTCCAGTGACTGCATGTGTTTTGATCATTGAAAGTAGCCAGAAAAGCTAAGCTGTGATCTAGCCAATGAAGAAAGAAGTAGCTGTTGGAAATTTGTGTACCTGTTGTTCATGTGAAGGCTGAACATGAGCATGCATAGCAACAAGTAAAAAACTAATGACAGTGAGTAATAGTAGTCAATGTGGTTTTGTTCTTCATGCGACCATTTTGGACTTCCAATGAACCTGGCTAAAAAAAACATTTATCCGTGTTTTGTAACTCAAGGCCATTTTCTCTATTTGTTTGAGATTTGTATTACATAGATGAGGAGCTATTGCCATTCAACATAGAGTAGTTCTTAATCGGCAATCTCATTTCAAAAAAGGGAGGCAATTTATACAAGCCCAAATCAAATGCAGCACATCATAATAGAATCTGTATGTACAGAGACAAGTATCTATGGTATAGTTTTTGAATACTAAAGTGTCGATCTCTATGGCTGATCATAATAGAATCTGTATAATTATATCACTGCAAAAACACTTGGTTTACTTTAACCACATTTTTAGGTTGTCTCAGTTAGTGTGACCAAGAACTGCTACCAAATAGGTTTTCTTGAAAGTTCATTGAGGAGCTTTTTCTTTAGTTACATTAGCTAGTCTCTTTTTTCAGAAGACCTATTTGGCTATAATTATACATTCCTCACCCATGCAACCAAGGAACTCTCCAGAAGCAGATGTATAAGATCAAAGACCTCACCAGAAATGCTGGTTTATAAACTGGTGATACTGCCAATGGGAGTATACAGCTTGCAGCCAAAACCTCAAAGCCACAGTAGTGCATACAAATTCAATTAGGCACCCGTGTAAACAGGACACTGATTATATTACCTAACTGTGGTTGGAGCACTGTGCTGCACTTGTTGCAAAGGTCAAAGCGGTACTAATTTAACAAAAGAGGGAAGCCTCCCAAATACACTCTGATCAAATTATAAGCAACCTTGAACGTCATGTGTCACACACACAAAAGGAATGTAACTGAGGTGACCAAAACATGTCTGTCTCTCCAAGCAAATCCATTACAATAGAGACAAGCAATCATCTGAGTACAAAGAATGCTTTGACCCCCCCCCCTTTGCTATGTACTTCATGACAGAGTGAGGATGATCGGTCCTCTCTGAGCACCCATGCAGTAGAGGTGGGTGGAGCTGACTCGGGCCCAGCCCCCTTACCTCAAGGGGCAGATGTTGACCCCACCCACACTGACTGGAGTCAACTGGCATGCCTGCTCTGTAAGAGGAAATTTCCTTCAAGAGATGTACTTATTAAACACCAGCAGCTTTCAGAACTGCATAAGGTGAGTATAATACTCAGGGTTTCATACAGAGGGGGCCTGGAATTCTCCTCCCCCCCCCCCCCCCCCCCCCCCCCCTCCCCCTTCCAGAAATTGAGTATGGTTATTATTGTGGTGCCATCAATATTAGCTATTTAATTTTACATGTTACTGGACAATAAGTATGGTCATCAAAATGTTGTTTGGAAAGTTTGTCCCAGATTGCGTCAGAAGCAATCTGAGAGGATCAAAATTTTCCTGGGGGGGGGGGGGGGGGGGGGGGGGGGAGGGGGGCATGTCCCCAGACCCCCCTAGTAGGCACGCATGTGAAAGCGTGCGTGGGCATGCTTTTGCACGCTACTATCATCCTGCTACCATCTCAGGTACATTAAGGCCTGACTCAGTCGTTCTAAGGATTCACGTTTACACTAGCTCTCAGCGCAAATGATATTATAATGCTTCAGTTTACATAGCACGCATTAGTGTTGCCCGAGCGGCTGCTTCTGCTTTGTGCAGTACACTAACTAACCGCTGGAATGTGCACTAAGTAAACCATGATGTAATATTTGCTGACGTGGCCGCATAATGGCCGCTCGAAATGAAGGTCCTGACTACTTTGTGTTAGGCGGCCAATTAGACTATCTCCATTCCTCGTGATTGTGACTAAAAACGAACCACCTAAGGTTTGTCTTACTTTTGGCCTCTTGGTATTTTGCATGGTATGCATGAAACGGCAGCTTTAGGCCGAGTTGTGCTGCCTAGAAGGCATTTTAAGCTGGAAAATGTAGTTCTGCAAGCCATACCATTAGAATGCGGAGTACTCTGGCTTTTGCCAAGAGCTTTTTGCCTGTCACATCTAGTACCTGTGAAACACAAAACCAGTTAGGGTAAGTGGAAGTCAGCCGCCTCGACGAAAGTTTGTTGAAGAGTGCACAAGTTTGCCGGGAGATTTGTCTACCATAATGATGTCATTGGTGGGTGTGGTTGCAACCACAAATGAAGCAATGTCCATACTATCACTGTTGAAAGTTTGAAGTAAAAAGCTTGGAACAGTTTTGTAAATATGACCAAGAATATAACACTTAAAATTCAGCTAAAATTTTGTGGCACTTCCGGGAGTCAGGCCTTAATGCACCTGAGATCCTGTTTCCCCCTCCCCCAACTCAAATCCTGTATGAAACCCTGATACTTGTCATGCATCCAGTCTCCCATTTAGGATCATGAATAATTAGTAAGGTTCACAGAAATGGAATACTTATTTCATGATTTATAGTATTTTTTCGATCTGTGTAGCAAAACCTGGAAAAAGAGAGGAATTCCCAGTCTCAGTTATCGGCAGGAGGAGTAAGTGGTTCAGCAATGAAGATGGATGAAGTACTTTACAATGTGTGCATGTTGATTGTGCATTGTGTTTGCTCTTGGCTACTGTTTGCATGGCCTCAAGTATTGGTAAGAACCATGCCTATTCTTGTGTTTGTGCAGTTGAAGTACCGAGACCGTGCAAAGGAGCGTCGCCAGAAGTATGGTTCTCCAGCAATCATCCCAGGATGGAAGAGGAGACTGGAGAGAGAGATTGACAAGGATCCTCCTGTGCCGTTAGTGACTTACCTAGATGGTTACATTTGTGGTTACATATTCTGCACTATTTACAGATATGAGCAGCCCACAAGGGACGGTATCGGACAAGACAACATTGGCAACAAGATGCTTCAGGTTTGAGACTACTGTACATACGGTACATGCATTTCACAAACTGATTGAGCTTCAAAATGTGTTACAGTTATAGTAACAGTTAAACTGAACTGTCTTGTATGTTCAAGGCAAGGATATTAACCTATGTGTTCTGTGTCCTCAGGCAATGGGCTGGAATGAGGGACAAGGTCTGGGAAAGGCCAATCAGGGCATTACAAAACCCATTGAGGTTAGTGTGCTATTCTCTAGCATCTTCTCAGTAGTAAAGCATGTGGTCTACTACAGCTTCCTAGTGGTTTTTGTCAATAGCAATAAGTTGTTAGCCAACTCGGTGGTCAACCATTATGTGGCAACCTTGAACGATCCTGATTGATTGTAAATGTGCTAGTTTAAGTGTTCAATGTGATTGCGTAGTTAGGTATGATTTGGTTTGAGTATTTCTTGTAGAGGTGCTGCCCTTGCAACTGTTTACATCGTTCTCTTCTCCAGGCCAAGTTGCGACAGGCCAGTGCTGGACTGGGATCTCGTGGTAGCAACTATGGTATTTACAGTGCAGGTGGCAGCTATAAAGAGACGCTGAAGAACCTTACAAAAGTCAGATATGAAGAAACATTTTTGGATTAACGTGTGTGTATAATGAAATAGTTGATTGCAGTAGGCATTAAATTTTTGCTGTTGAACAAGTTTAAACACAGGATCCTCACAGTTTAGTGCTGTAGGAGGTCATTGTATGAAGAAACATTGTGCCACAGTAACAGAATGTACCGAGAATAACACAGCTGTGTGTTAGTCCAGCAAATCTCAGTACATTAGTCATTTCTTCAACGTGGAGTTTATTACAGCCAGAATGGGACTACTAGCCTTGTTTCCCCTGGGAACATAGCCTCGTCCCCAGGCTCTCTCCTCAAAAACGGGGGGAGGGGAGCCTGGGGTTACATACTGGGAACGAGGCAGTCAATTTCACTACCTTTCCAGAGCCAGGCCTGTAACCACAACCTTCTAATTGCATCAGCAAACAAGAGTTCTAAATGGCTTCTAAGTGTTCATGGTGGTACTCAGTAAAAGCTAGCTAAAGATTTAAGTAATCTGACTCATGCAACACAACCAGACTTCATTACACACTAGTGAGTAAGCTACCTCTTGGACTGTAGTCTCAACATAGACCCTCCTCCAAAGAGAAAAGGGGGTCTGGTATAATATGTATCCTCATTCCATTTGTGTCTCACCAATAAGATAGCTGCTTGGGCCGAATCGCCCATGCTAGTTTCCACAAGTAAATTTTGATGGCATGATTTATCTAAATATAATGTCATAAAGCACCAGAATTGATAGCTTTCAGTCTGACTGTTCGTGATGAGCCCTCTTTGATTTCTTTGACTTCTGAAATTGAGACATGATGATAATAAGAGTGCAACTTTAGAGTTCACATGACATACGAAAGTATGGAAACATACCTTATGTTTGTGTGTTTTGTGTCGAGAGGAACGTGGTCCAGTCTCCTCCAAGGATGGATCCACTGCAAGTGTATATATGAGTCAAGTATATATGAATTTCACAAACCTTAGCCAAATATACACATGATACACTCACTGCTAGCTGTAGTCTAATTTTCAAGGTTTGGGAATGGAACACCCAAGCAGTGTGTATTGAGGCATGGAATTTTCATCCCAAAAGGATCAACACCAGTCTTGACCCAGATCCCCCTCCAATCAGGAATAGGGGGGTTGGAAGCAGGGGGGGAGGCTGGTGAATATAGCATTTCTGTAGGCCTGAGGAATTTCAGTGGCAGGATCTGATTGATTTCGCAATAATCTCACTGACTCACCGCATACCACTAGGCTTTGCTTGTCACAACTTTGCAGACCTACTTACATAATTTATTGAAGCCTTGCCAAACAATGTAGAATCCATAGCAACAACTAGCCCATAGTGCTGGGATGTACTACAGTGGTTTTAGTGATCTCTGAGGTTACTTAGCATACAATAGATTGAACTTGAAGCGGAATCTGTGGAGGTGATAATGGATGTGGCAGCAGGTTGCTAGGTGTAGCATCCAACAAATAAGTTACATTCTCCAGACAGAACAGCATTTGCCCTTATTTGTTGTTAAAGCAAAAAGTGTAAAGCCGCGTTGTCCTGTAAGTTAATACCATCATACAAATTGCCCACAACTTGACTTTCCGCCTTGAGAGCACATGTTGCAAAGGTCATTAAAATGCATATTTTCCCGACCCCACCCCACCTCCCCCCATTCCTCCTTGAAGGGGTGTCTGGCTTCAAGACTAGATCAACACTACACTGTTGCCTTAGATAGTCAATCCAAGTGGCCTTACTACATTCACTATAAAGTATGAAACATGATGCATATACATTACGAAAAACACCTGGATAATTGGTGATTATTCTGTTGCTGATGAGCTAAAGAGACAGTGGTTCAGTGGTTACTGCTGCCTCTCTGGTTGCTTTATTTAAACCTCCAAAACCACTGTCTCTTCATCTTGTTGGCAACCAGGGTAACCATCCTGTGGTTGAAGCATGCATTTCATAGGAAGTAAATCAGTGCCTGACAATGGCGTAGAAGCCCTGTCACAGCCTGGAAAGCTGTTATGTTGCCAGAGAGGCTTGAAGCCTCCATGCATATTTATGACCCAGGCTAGATTCCCCGACTTGTATTCATGATTGGTTAAAATAGAATGCTCACTCCATCCAAATGGCTTCCACCGCTGTTTGAGTCCTCTAGGTACCTCCACCATTTTGCTACCCTCTGTGGGAAAGTCCGTGTTGTCCACCGGAAGAATGTCCAATGACTGCTGAACACACACCTGGCCTTCCAATCTAGGACCTAAATTCAACTTCTGATGTCATTAATGGTAGGTAATACATTGGCTTTAGAGGTAGATGCCATACTAAGTGAAACTGATACAGTAATAAAATATTCTGGTACTAAAGTGCAAATGCTTGCCTTGTTCCCAGGCTCTCCCCACACAAGTGATGGAAGGCTGGGCAGGGCCTGGCAACAAGGCTAACCAAATGCTAGTTAGGCTGTTGGACTGGGATGAACTTGTGCAGATGAACTCAGTTGATACCAACGTCCAATTATAAATGCATGGAGTACAACTAAGACACCACTCTGCAGTGAAGGATTTCACTAATTGTCCCCCACACTGTAAAACATCAGTGTGCAAAAGTTAAAAAGCTTGCATTTGGATTATGGTTTATTCACTCCTTGAAATCTTGTACACTTTTAGTCAAAATCTTACTGAAATCTGGTTGAAACTTGGCATCAAGGGCTTCATTTCTCTCCACATTTTAGCAGTGTACTTCCATTTTTTGCTAAAGCCAGACCTACTTAATGTTTTGTTGCTCGAGCTAGCTTAATCACAAAGTAGACCCGGGTGGCCGATAAAAAATAAAATAAAATAAAAAATCGCATGACCAATTATTTTCTTCCTTTTCCGACTCTCCGAGAACTTGTCCTCCTCTAATCTTGACAATAAATGGCCAACAGTTTCCTCCTGGGAACAGTTAATGATTCTGGACCCGAATAGCACAGTGCAGCCTGAAACGACTTTCACACTGAGCCACAAATTCAAACGAGCCATCTGTGATGAAGCCACGTGCACGTGTGCATTCAATCACATGATCAAATTTTCGAAAACGGAGAAATTTTGACCCGCCAGGCTCGAGCAACAAAAAAAGAAGATCTGGCCTTATCACATGGCTAGAAATCTCGGGAAATCTTTCTAAATTCTATAAAATAAAATAAAATTTCCAGTGATCATGCAGCCCCCTCAATCTCACCGTTCTCTAAGATGCCTCAAGTAGGGACTATAGGCACAACAGGCTAGGGTGGGATAGTTAACAGACACCAGGAGCCACCAGTATGATAACCAACAGCCATGGTACCTACCTAAAACAACTGGAAGGCTACCCGCCAGTATATGAATTGTTTTATGACAAGTCATGTAAGCTACCTCAAGTAATAACTTGCGCATGAAGCAGCCTATGTATAATTGGGGTGAGCCTGAGCGAGCCCCACAGTAGTGAGTAGAATGGTGATTTCGTGTATGCGTGCGGTTGGTACGTGTATGCAGGGCATCACGCGCATGCGCCAACCATATAACCTTTGAACATGTGAAAAATGGCGTGGAGCTGTCTCATCTAAGGTCATGGTCTTCCCCTACCTTTAAATAGCTCAAGATGAAAACTGATTTCTGTGTATGTCCGCCGTCTTTTTGTCCTGGTGTGGTGTTTCGTCTGTTGTGAGGCGGTCTTCGGTCACTGCTAGATGGTCACACGTGGTTCATCTCTGGGCTCTCTCGACTGTCCGCTGAGTTATGGTGGGATGGGTTGGCAAGTGGTCTGTATCGTGGTGTTTCAAGTCTCGTGACTTTACTATGCCTATGGCAGCCATCTTGTCATGGTGGGATGGGTAGCCCCTTTGGTGGTCATTGCCGACAGTGCAGCTTCTACAGAACTTTCCTCATTGTTTTGTGAACTTTATTTGTGTGTTTGACGTGTATGTGCTTTTTATATGCGCTGTATGTGTACACATGCCCAAGGGTGTCTAGCTAGCTATATGAATGAATGAAAGTGAACTGGTGTGAGGTGGTTACGTTTTGTATGACACCAACACAGCAAATCAAAACGATGGATCAAGCAGAAACAACACAAGAAAGAGAATGTAGATCAAGAGCTAGAGCCGAAGAAACGCCGAGGATAATCTCACCTGTTCTACACGTGCATTGCATCACGCGCATGCACCAACCATATAACTAGGAGAATGTAGAACATTGTGGGGCGAGCGTGAGCAAGCAATACACAGCTTTAACTTATATCAAAGGCTGAATCAGTGAAGTGTCACATCACAGCACACAGGTGGCATGGCATGTAGCTGAACAAAGCTTGTCACTCTACTCTCTACAAAAGTGCTCAACAGCTTAGAGAAGATGGTTGCAGAGACTAGCTTGTCATGGGGTGGTACCATACAATGCAGCCATTAGTGCAACCTAAGCATCTACTCTGGCTAACTGTAGGCTAAGTCTAAACACAGCCTGGCTTGTCGCGCATAGTCCTTACTTGAGGCATCTAAGAGATATAGCAGATGGGGTTCGCCATCCATCAGCCATGGATAGAAGGAGGGTCTCTGCCGCTTTCTGCTTTCAGCCTCTCTACACAACTGTTAATAGCCCTTGTATACATACATATAGTAGACAGAGGAGGTCGGACATGGTTGAACTTTACTAATTAAAATGGCTGAGGTCACACTAATTGATTTTTCGTATCTCAACAGACTAGCTCTCTCGGCTTTCACTGAGGTGGGCCCCAGTTTTCAAATCAGGATTCAAGGCTGGATCCAGTCGTAGAAAAAACTAAAAGAAACTTTCTACCTTGCAATATCCAAGATCAATTAGTGTGACCTCAGTTGTTTCAATTAGCAAAGGTCAACCATGTCCGACCTCCTCTGTATAGTAGATACTCACGCTCCAGCCATCTATCCTGGATGTCGCTGCAAACACAACTTCTATAGGCTATACTTTGTGTGCACGCTCCGGCTGCAATTCCTGGCTGCCTTTCATAAGTGCCATCTTTCAAAGTCACCTTGGAGCTAGCTGGCTGCCAAGTTGTACGAAAATCTTACTTAAGGCCCGCACGCGGCCCACGGCTATCGCGTTAAATTTCAGCGTCAAGAATATACGGAACGACATACGACAGATAATAATAATAATAATAATAACTAGGTAGATGCAGGGCATCATGGGGCGAGCCTGAGCTGGTTCATATAACAGTAATATTATTACCAACCTGCAGTTCAGATGGTAAGAAGGAACACATCAGTTACATAGGATAACATAACAGTAATATTATTACCAACCTGCAGTTCAGATGGTATAGGGCCAGGATCCATGTTGTTGGCAGAGGAGTATAACTTCGGTATATGCTTGTCCCGGCTACAGCGCAGACACTCAGCAGACCCCAAGTGAAGCTGAAGACCAGGAAAACTCTCCAAACAGGTGGTACATGTTGACAGATCTAGCGTAGCGAAGTGTGCATGAAACTTATGCATCTTAGCTCGAATGGAATGCTGTTCAAACAGTGGGAGCTGTGACTGCACAAGCTGTTGATCTCTGTGTCTCTGTCTGTCACACTGTAACCTGACCTCTCTCTCCTCGGCAGTCTCAGCTGCCAATCTCTCATGCTGGTAAGTACTCATATGCTGCAGCCTGGCCTCTCTTTCCTCGGGAGTCTCAGCTGCCAATCTCTCATGCTGGTAAGTATTCATATGCTGCAGCCTGGCCTCTCTTTCCTTGGGAGTCTCAGCTGCCAGCCTGTCCCTCATATACTGCAGCCTGGCCTCTCTTTCGTCGGGAGTCTCAGCTGCCAGCCTGTCCCTTCTCAGCTGCAGCCTGGCCTCTCTCTCCTCGGCAGTCTCAGCATCCAGTCTGTACCTTCTTTACTGCAGTCGTGCCTCCCTATCTTCGGTAGCTTGTGAAGCCCGCCTAGCCCTGTCCCTCATTCTCCGTTTTCCCAACCTTTCTTCCCTTTGCTCCGCTGTCTCGGAAGCATGGCGGGCCCTCTCTCGTTCTCTCCGACTCCGCAACCTTTTCTCTCTCTTCTCTACTGATTCTGGGTTAGTATCCATACTCGCGAACAACCAAAAATCCACTTGGAAGGCGTGCAAAGAAGTTCAACTATAGGTGCAATCATTGTCTATGGTGCAATACTTTAAATAAATCACGTTAAATTAGAGTGGAATTAGAATTTACGGAAAGACGTACGTACGTCCATAATACAGAGAAAATCTCAATACGACTCACCAATGTGGGGCTCGCTCAGGCTCGCCCCAATAATATTCGATGAAAAATCTCGATTCAACTCACTAGTGTGGGGCTCGCTCACGCTCGCCCAATAATTAGCCTCGTCCCCAGGCTTACCTCCTGGGGACTAAAGCTATAATAGTTCACAGTTCGCGTACACTTCAATCCTCTCTCCTATTACCGAGTCCTGATACTGTGCAAATGGCCGCGTTCTTCGCAAACTCAAAGAAAGAGCACCGTCTTCAACAGTTGAAGAAAGCCTACAACAGACTTCAATCTCTCGCTCAGGCTCGCCCCACAATGCGTTGCATTCTCTAGTTATACGAGCCTCGTAACCAGGCCGTTCGTAGGCCAGGAAACGAGGCTACTAGGGGAATGCAGTGCATTGTGGGGCGAGCATGAGGGAGTTGTATGGTACATTAGTGTTCCATTACCAAAAGGTAGTGCTATGGAATCCATAGCACTACCTTTTCCTAGTTTGGTTCCCAGACCCTTCCTGTATGGGCGGGGCGAGAGGAGAGGGAAGGAAGGGTTACCCTCCCCTCTCTCACCCCGCCCATACCGGAAGGGTCTGGGAACCAAACTAACCTTTTCCCACCTCTCACATAACAATAGTCTCATTCCCAGGTCTTCTCCACCTCCAACTGTAGCCTGTAAAACTAATGGCGAAGAACGCCTGGGGAAGAGGCTATGTAGGACATCCAATGTATGCGGGTGTTTGTGGAGCAATATACCGTGGGTATATGTGTGCTAATCTTGGGTTCATTGTACACACTCTGTGTCATTACCGTGAAATAGTAGCTACTGCTGCAGGCAATAAGGGCTCAAAGCATTATATTTGGAGGCAGCTTGAACAGTTGCAAGTTGAGGATGAGGGTTCAACATCTTTGTACGAACAAATATATTTCGTTGGTTTCTAGTGTCTCCAACTTATTCACATCTTGGCACTGTCTCCTCAGTCACGGTCTATAGTGCATTGATAGTTGCTGACCACACACAGCTGTGGAATCAGGATTTTCTCAGCTCAGAGGTATGGAGCTGTATGGAGTCAGGGTGGTGCAGATTACACTGTCAGCCCTTTTCCAGAGCACAATTATTGGAGTTGTGGTATGGGGTTTTAGAAGCTCTTCTGTAGCTGTTGCTCACGACGGTTACGTATTTCGTCGAGTCACGCAGACCTCTCTGGTTCGGGTCCTCACAAGCTAATCGCTCTGTCGTTAATACATGCACATGGAGCACTCCCCGTTGGCGGCAGTGTCACGCATCACGTTAGTAATCAGTCTCCGTCTTGCTAGTCGCGCCTCCCTTTCCTAACCATTTTCAAGTCCCTGTTACGTTGGTTCCCACTGTTCAGCCTTTCTGTCTTCATTGTGTCTTGCTAGTCTTGTCTCTTGAGCAACAGTGGTCAACACACAATGTAGAAATATTGCATCGCGCACAAATGGGGCAGGATGTATATACAACATGTATACGGAATACGCACGTACCAAACATACCTACATACATATAGACAATTTTCCGTTTTCACCACAAGTGTGGGGCTCGCTGCGCTCGCCCCAATAACTAGGGGGAATGTAGAACATTGTGGGGCGAGCGTGAGCAAGCGATGCACTACAGCATTGACTGTTATGTAGCAGCACGCCTAGCCCTGTCAGCTTCCCTGCACCTTGACAAGCTAAGTTCTTTCTGTTCTGCTGTTTCTGCAGAGCGTCGAGTTCTCTCATATTCTCTTCTTCGCCTCAATCTCTCTTGTCTATCCATAGTTTTACAGTTTAGCTCATTAATGTGCCACGTGCAACAAGAAATATGCTCTTGACCTCTTACCTATGCCTCGCACCCAGGCCTCATAGCAGTTGATCTCATAATTTTACAGTTTAGCTTATTAATGCGCCACGTGCAACAAGAAATACGCTCTTGACCTCTTACCCATGCCAGTTGATCTCATGCCCAGACCCGGGGCAGGGCGCCGCTTAAATAGATCATAGAGATATACGGAATCACGTACGCACCATACATATCGAGAATCCACCAGCCAACGGTGATGGATAAACTTCGAGTTCGAGTTCGAGTTCGAGTTCGAGTTCGAGTTGACTCGAGTCTCGAGTTCGAGTTCGAGTTGACTCGAGTTCGAGTTGCCTCCAAGGTTTCCGGTGCGCACTGTAAAGAATAATCTTGCTAGCCAGGTCCGGATAGTTTTATGTTTGGTCGGGTTTGACTTTCGAGGCTAGACAGCGAAGGGTTGCAGGTGTTTGCAGAGCCCGATTCTGACTGAGATCCGGCGAGGACTAGTGCTAAGGGGTGTGGCTCGATGCAGTATACATGTACATTCATTGCGTAGAGGTTGGCTCGTACGAAAATTACCGAGTACAGTTTGTTACTACAACACCTCAGCATTTACTGCAATGACAACCATTCTTTCAGCAATCTTTACGGCCCCTATGTAGTACCTGCCACCCCAAAGGTTTCTGTAGCCCCAAGCACAACATCAGCCATTACTGGAAGCGGTGTAGTGCTCATAACTATAAGCCTATAGCTAGTAGGTGTACACCTCTGCATTCTGTGAAGCCAAGCACAATGACGTATCTAACTCTCACAGATTTTTTGCAGCCAAGCTCAAGAGTATAGTGCTACTTAATTTCACAGGCCAGACTCTCCAGTGAGAGTCCTGCCTGTGAGACTAGCCATTACTCCAGTCACGTCCACTCCTCAGACTGAACTCAGTAAATTCTGCAACCCCATAGCATTCTCTGCATGCAATAGTAGCCAGGTGCATTGTCAACCAGGCACAAATGGCAGTCATATACCCCAGTTTAGCGCTCTTCTGCATGTATACTCCCTGGCACTCTGTTCTGCCCCTCATGCATTCTCAGACCCAAGCAGAAGGCAACCATATACATAGCTCTCAACAATATCTATGGACCTCAGTATTTCAAACAAATTTCTACAGTCAAGGACAATGGCAACCATTTCTCTAAGCAGCTCTACTACTTAGAATTATACCTGAGCATTAAATAAAGCACAACAGCAGTCATAAATCCTCTATTCCAATTTACCATTTTCTACTATCCCCTTAGCATTCTTTGACCCAATGGCACATCATTAATTCATTAGTTGCCTTCAGCTCTTTCCACTTAGTATTCCTTGCTACTCTCAGCATTTCTCTGGAGTAGCAGGAACTGCCCAAGGGGCAGTAGAGACTGCTGAGAAATAATTATATGGCAGAAGTGAACGGTGGGGAGTAGCTAACTAAAAGGTTATATTGGCTGGAGGTGACAGAGGACATTTCACTTCTGCCCTCATGCAGTCATAATTATCTTTCAGCTCATAATTATCTTTCAGCCGTCTCTATTACATGTGACTCAACAATTCCTGGTAGCTATATACTTCTAAAGTCAAGCGCAATTGCAGTTAAACCTGTCAGCAATCTCCACACACGAGAGCCTGAGAACAAGGCTACAATCTCTACTGCCACTCATTTCTCTGCACTTTCTACTGCTCATTGGCTTTTATTTCAGTGAAGTACATGATGATAGCAATGCCCTCAGAAATTTTTGTTATGCCTCATGCAGTGATCCTCTCTATACACACACATCCTTGACCCTTGCATGGCTAAAGAAAATATTCTTTAGGGTGTATTCTTTAGCCAAGTATACATTATCTCTCAACAGTCTGTACATACTGCCTCCCTTGTACCTTTCCCACCTTGGCATTCTCTCCATTCAAGCACAATGGTAGTCATACCTTTCAGCAATCTCTACTGGCCCTTAACATTCTCTAATTTCCTTCAGCTTACTATATATAGCTAAATGCAAGGGAGCTCAGCAATTTCTACTTTCACTTAGCATTTATCAACACGCTGTACTGCCCTTCAGCAGTTTCTAAAACTATAGGAACAATGGCAGCCACAATCTCAACAGCAATTCTGCATCCCTTACTATCCCTCAGCGTTTTCTACTGCTTGACACAGCAATTTCAGCAGACAGGTACAATAGCTAGCCACACCTCTCATCAGTTTCTAATACTGCTGAGCTTTTCCTGTCACATCTAAGCATTTGGTGCCATGGACCAAGCACAGTTGTACCCATCCTACTAAGAAATATCTCAGCATCCTACTACAGTCACAATGGCAAGTATATACACGTAGTGATCTCTATGACCTTTCAGCATTCCCTGCCAGGCTACTCCCTTCAGCATTTTCTACTGTCCCTGCTGAGGGGTAGCAGAAATTGCTGAGATCTATAGGTATGTTATACTATATGCTGCCATTGTTGCTGTATAGCTAGGGTTGCTATTGTGCTTGGCTGGAGCAAATACTGAGGGGTAATAGAGAATGATGAGGGGTAGTAGAAAAATGCCTAAGTATACAAATGCATGGCTATTAGGCTTGGCAGCATGCTAGACTATACCTTCTCATAAAGTGGACACTGCATGAAACAATTTTTCCAAGCTGAAAAGATAGCTCTGTTCTCCATAAGCACACAAGCACCTAGGTGTATCATCACCTTAACTTCTCGGCTTTTAGAATTCTGCAGCATGAACCAAATTTCTCTTGACAAATAAACTCGATCTCCTACAATCCAACTGCATGCTTTGTATCCTCATTCTACACACTATATTCAACAGTGGAGCCAACCCTGCCTTTACTACAACCATGTAAGCCCCTAACAACCTACTTCATGCCTGTATGAGCCAAATCTACCCCAAGTCACCTGTTGACATTACAAGACCCTATAGTAACCCTACCAGTTCCTACATTATAGTCCCACAAGCCACACCAATTTAACCAACCCACGCACATATTGTTTTCAGTACCACATGCATGATCCACTGAAAGCAATCTATCCTGGGTTTGGTTGGGTGTATGATACTGAAAGTGCATGGGGTTGTTTGAGTCTCCTTTGTGTGACTAATCCAAAGGCACTGCTTCCAAGATGTGCACTGAATTGGGAACACCTACAAACTATTTTCCCAAAATAACATTGTTGTGACCTAAGTTGTGACCCCCCTCCCCCCTAGCTCCAATAAGGTCATACATAACCGTCATTTTCAATTGCTTTAGTATATAGCATTTGCACTCATACAGTCAGAGTGTTTACAACCTCCTCTTTGACGTCACAGTGACATTATTATAGTAGTTTTGGAGCAAAAGTTCTGTGCCAAGTGTTCCTTGTAGAAGCCTATCCCCTGATCAATACAAGGCAGATGCAACCAAATGGTGACACTCACTGACCTGTCAATCCACAGAAGACAATCCCACTGACTGGTAGATTCCCTTGCAAAAGCAATAGACTGGCTTTGTGAAGCTAATCACTGTAGCCTGATACTCTTGTGCCACAAATACCACACCCCCTGGGACCTTCTGCTCTCCTCAGTACACTGTCTGCCTTTCCAACTGCCTCACTCTCCCCACTAATTTACTCCACTTGTCAAGTTCATGAAGGCAAGCACCAATTTTTCAATGAACACAAAGTGCCTCCCTCCATTAAAGCCGCCAAATAGGGAAGCCTATTGGTAAGCCATCTTCGATTCCAGCAGGTAAGCCTCACTGAGATTCTGCCCTTAGGTTGTGTAGCTATCTTCTCACCTGCTCAGAGACCACTTACCCAGTCTTACAAGCCTGCCACACTCTCACTGCGACTCGGCGAAGGGTGTGGCTTGCGAGACTATGGTTTGTTCCCTAGCACAGACATCGGTACCATGGTCCACTCCTCTCTCCTTGGGCTTACAAAAAACCTAACTCACGCCTTACTGGTGCAACGCAGGCACACGTAGCTATAGCGCATGTACGAAGTGATTGCCATCTCGAACTCCGAACTCGAACTCCGAACTCGAACTCGAACTCGAACTCGCTAGTGTGGGGCTCGCTCACGCTCGCCCCAATTATATGAAAAGTATGTGGTCATGCCAAAACTGTAGCCAAAAGGGCTTCTCCAATTCAATTATAAAGTGTTGCTTGTCAACTGATGTGAATTTTTTCTAGATGCCCGTGTGACTATACTGGGGACGAGACTGCATGCAAAGGCGGAATTTTTTAACGTTCCAGTTTAGACGACGCAGTACTAGTTCACTCCACTGTAGTCCAGTTTTATTATACTAAAGATGATTCGGACTAGCTTCAATGTAAGAACGCTGTCTCACTTTCCGCGAATGCTGAGGGTGACGTGGGGAGACGGAACTGAGAGTGCCTACCCCAGCACGTGGTTGCGGGCGTCCGTGCGAGACCCGCAGTTTTTCCACGATTCGTGTGAGTATCTTCCAGAGCATTACGCATTCGTCAGGAAAGGTCTGCCGATTGTCGCAGCTGAACATGTTACCGACCAAGGAGCGGCAGAGAATATTCGAGTCCAATGGGAGGACCACGCTACGAGTTTCAGTGTCCCATGGCTGAGGGTACAAGATCCTCAAAACTTACAAAACCTCTCCAAACCCATATTAGAGGAGAAGATTCTGTGGACAAGCGAGAACAACTTACCACAGTATGAATTCTCTACAAAGGAGGTACGTTTTGATTCGTGGATGAAAGACCTACGAAAATGGGGAGCAATTTTTGTGCATGGGTGCCCACCTTCTGAGAAGGGAATAACTGATTTTCTAACAATGATTGGACCACTATGGAAGAGGCAATACCACCCAACTACTATTGTCAATCTTCATGCCACACCCAAAACCAAAGCAGTACAGGTGGTCTATGTTGTGAAGGATCTTGAAATGCACACTGACTATATTGATTACTTTCCTCATCCTAAAATCGCGGCTTTGCTCTGTACTGAAATGAACGCACCCAAGCTGGACACAAAGAATTTTATTGTAGATACTTTCAAGGTGCTCGAAGATCTGAGACAAGACGATCCAGAAGCATTTCATGTTCTGAGCACAACATCTTTAAGGCGTGGTCGTCATCGAGTGAATATTGAGGAAGAGTGTGGCCCTTCAGAAAAAAAAATGTACCAGAAAAGTTTCATCCGTGAAGAGCCTCTAGTCAGCATGGACGGAAACAACATCAAGTGTGTTTATATACGTCGAGGAAAGGATGTTGGGCTTGGTTTGGGAGCCTATGATGATAACTTTATTAGGAAGTACTACGATGCATACAGCAAACTACATGCATTACTAGATGATCCCAAATACACTCAGGGATTTGTCCTGCGACCTGGAATGATGGTCGTTCTTGATAACTACCGTGTGTGCCATGGAAGGTCTGAAATTCACCCTTCAACTCATCGAATATTGAAGTCAGCTTATGTTGACGAAGATAGTTGGCGTAATCGATGGCGCCTGATGTTAGGACAAAGGTCCGGTCTTGACAACAAGTGGCTTTATGGCTGTACAGATGAAGCGCTGGCAGTTCTTGCGCAAAGGAAGGATGAGAGCTATAGCTAAACTCGCTGCATTACTTACAAAAACAGTGCTGCGCATGTAGTAAGCTGGACTCATTGCACTCCAATTAAGATTTGGATTTATGTAATAATTATAAGTTAATACAAGTTAGTGAACATGCTATATGCTAGTACCATGTTGTACCAAACCTGTGAATGAGACATTGTTCCTGCGTGGGAAAGTGGTATTGGATGGCAGAACTCTTGTAATAATTTGCTTAGTTTAAAGGAAACTGTTAAGTAAACTGTTACACATCTAAGTGAATACTGAAGCTAGCCATGCATGCATCACTGTAAAAACAATCAGCCAGATTTGTAGGTTATCTCAGTTGCACCAGAGTGGTACGTATCATTATCAGAAGTCCCAGCAATGCTTCTAAAATAGGTTTCTTGAAATTCCATCCAATTAAGAGCTTCTTTGGTTTCTTCTTTCAGAAGTCCTATTTGGTTTCATTACTGCATGGCGTTTCTACCACAACTATGTGCCAAACCTTTTCCAGAAATGCTAATTGATAGGTGCACATGCAACTGAGATAACTGAAATATGGTTGAAGTAACCGAAATGTTTTTTTTACAGTACATGGCCTCACCCTGATTTCCACTGTTGCAACTACAGATAGTTTTCTGCAATGTGATTGGTTCCTCACCAAAAAGTAAATAACTTAATGTAGGCCAAGGACTCAGCTGAACGTTGCTCGTAGGCTTTGCCAGAATGCTCACTGCACACTTTTGTTTTGTTGTACAACAGGTTTTTACATGCAGTAAGTGAACATATCTATTTTCTGGTTCAAGGTAAATGAATCAGCTTTGCTTCCAGGCTGTTCCTACTGAAAGGCCTGGGAACAGCACTAGATAATAGCAGGATTCATAACTAACTGGCAGGTTTAGCTAGCAGACAATTGTCTGTGCTAGCTGTTTGCTTTGCTTGATGAAATTGTGAGGGAGAATGATGGATGGTAACTAAGTATGTGCGTGAATTCTCTTTTAGTTAATTAACACAGAGGTTGAGTAGTTTACTGTAGAGGGCTAGTAGATAGCAGCAGTGAAACCCAACCACCCATAGTACCTGCCCAAGCAACTGGAAAGGTAACCTCAACATAAATTGAATCCTTACAAGCAACGTACGTTGCCACACATAACTTGGTTACAAGCCACGTACATTGCCACACATAACTTGGTTGTTTCTTCATATAAGACATCACGAAATGTGCTGAATCAGCCCTTTGGGATGTGGAGGTTCAGATGTGAAGATTCAGATAGGTACGTGGGTTACACTGCTGCTTACATGAACAAACAACCAGCAACCATTACATGCAACCGCTGCAACCATTGCAAACCACTGCACCCAGTGCAACCAGTACAACCCTGCAACCAGTACAACCACTGCAACCAGTACAACCACTGCAACCAGTACAACCACTGCAACCACTGCAACCACTGCAACCACTGCAACCACTGCAACCACTGCAACCACTACAACCACTGCAACCACTGCAACCACTACAACCACTACAACCACTGCAACCACTGCAACCAGTACAACCACTGCAATCAGTACAACCACTGCAACCAGTACAACCACTGCAACCAGTGCAACCAGTACAACCAGTAGAACCAGTACAACCAGTGCACCCAGTACAACCAGTACAACCACTGCAACCAGTACAACCACTGCAACCACTGCAACCAGTGCAACCAGTGCAACCAGTATAACCAGTACAACCAGTGCACCCAGTGCAACCAGTACAACCAGTGCAACCAGTACAACCAGTGCACCCAGTGCAACCAGTACAACCAGTGCACCCAGTACAACCAGTGCAACCAGTGCAACCAGTACAACCAGTGCAACCAGTGCAACCAGTACAACCAGTACAAACAGTACAACCAGTGCACCCAGTACAACCAGTACAACCCTGCAACCAGTACAACCACTGCAACCACTGCAACCACTGCAACCACTGCAACCACTACAACCACTGCAACCACTGCAACCACTACAACCACTGCAACCAGTACAACCACTGCAACCAGTACAACCCTGCAACCAGTACAACCAGTGCAACCAGTGCAACCAGTACAACCAGTACAACCAGTGCACCCAGTACAACCAGTACAACCACTGCAACCAGTGCAACCAGTACAACCACTGCAACCACTGCAACCAGTGCAACCAGTGCAACCAGTGCAACCAGTATAACCAGTACAACCAGTGCACCCAGTGCAACCAGTACAACCAGTGCACCCAGTGCAACCAGTACAACCAGTGCACACTGTAAAAACATTTGGGTTACTTCAACCATATTTTGGTCATCTCAGTTGCATGCCTGTTGTGTACGTGACACGTTACAAACTTCAAGGGATGCTTCCAATTTGAATCAAAGTGTAGTTGAGACGCTTCTCCCTTTTGTTAAATTAGGATATTCGTGCAGAAGGCCTATAAATCACATTTCTGGTGAGGGTTAGATCTTACACATCTGCCCCTGGAGGAGTTCCTTGGTTGCATGGTTATGGCAGAAATGCCAGAAGTGTAGCCAAGTAACTAGGCTTTCTGCAAGAAGACCTATAATTTAACAAAAGGGAGAAGCTTCTCAACTACACTTAAGCTTTGATTCAAATTGGAAGCATCCCTTGAAGTTTGTAACGTGTCACGTACACATGCAACAGGCATGCAACTGAGATGACCAAAATATGGTTGAAGTAACCCAAATATTTTTACAGTGCACCCAGTACAACCAGTGCAACCAGTGCAACCAGTACAACCAGTGCAACCAGTGCAACCAGTACAACCAGTACAACCAGTACAACCAGTGCACCCAGTACAACCAGTACAACCACTGCAACCAGTGCAACCAGTACAACCAGTGCACCCAGTACAACCAGTACAACCACTGCAACCAGTGCAACCAGTACAACCAGTGCAACCAGTACAACCAGTGCACCCAGTGCAACCAGTGCAACCCGTACAGTACAACCTCTGCTACCAGTGTAACCACTGCACCCAGTACTCTCAGCAATTCCCAGACTACAGACCTTAGTATTTTTTTTTTAATATACATATATATATATATATATGTGTGTACTCTGTACACTGTAAAAACATTTGGGTTACTTCAACCATATTTTGGTCATCTCAGTTGCATGCCTGTTGTGTACGTGACACGTTACAAACTTCAAGGGATGCTTCCAATTTGAATCAAAGTGTAGTTGAGACGCTTCTCCCTTTTGTTAAATTAGGATATTCGTGCAGAAGGCCTATAAATCACATTTCTGGTGAGGGTTAGATCTTACACATCTGCCCCTGGAGGAGTTCCTTGGTTGCATGGTTATGGCAGAAATGCCAGAAGTGTAGCCAAGTAACTAGGCTTTCTGCAAGAAGACCTATAATTTAACAAAAGGGAGAAGCTTCTCAACTACACTTAAGCTTTGATTCAAATTGGAAGCATCCCTTGAAGTTTGTAACGTGTCACGTACACATGCATGCAACAGGCATGCAACTGAGATGACCAAAATATGGTTGAAGTAACCCAAATATTTTTACAGTGCACCCAGTACAACCAGTGCAACCAGTGCAACCAGTACAACCAGTGCAACCAGTGCAACCAGTACAACCAGTACAACCAGTACAACCAGTGCACCCAGTACAACCAGTACAACCACTGCAACCAGTGCAACCAGTACAACCAGTGCACCCAGTACAACCAGTACAACCACTGCAACCAGTGCAACCAGTACAACCAGTGCAACCAGTACAACCAGTGCACCCAGTACAACCAGTACAACCACTGCAACCAGTGCAACCAGTACAACCAGTGCAACCAGTACAACCAGTGCACCCAGTGCAACCAGTGCAACCCGTACAGTACAACCTCTGCTACCAGTGTAACCACTGCACCCAGTACTCTCAGCAATTCCCAGACTACAGACCTTAGTATTTTTTTTTTTAATATACATATATATATATATATATGTGTGTACTCTGTACACTGTAAAAACATTTGGGTTACTTCAACCATATTTTGGTCATCTCAGTTGCATGCCCGTTGTGTAAGTGAAACATTATGAACTTCAAGGGATGCTTCCAATTTGAATCAAAGTGTAGTTGAGACGCTTCTCCCTTTTGTTAAATTAGGATATTCGTGCAGAAGGCCTATATAATATATAAATTAGCATTTCTGGTAAGGTTTAGTGTTTCTTTGATCCTACACATCCACCCCTGGAGGAGTTCCTTGGTTGCATGGTTATGGTAGAAATGCCAGGAATGTAGCCAAATAGGCTTTCTGCAAGAAGATCCTAAGTGAACAAAAAGGAGAAGCGTCTCAACTACATTTAAGCAAATTGGAAGCATCCCTTGAAGTTTGTAACGTGTCACGTACACAACAGGCATGCAACTGAGATGACCAAAATATGGTTGAAGTAACCCAAATGTTTTTACAGTGTACAGATGGGTAAAAAGGAAAGTAGGAAAAATATGGAAACCAAATAGCATATAAAGAATTGTAAGAGTTCTATTAATGTCCAATTGGCATGTTGAGATTGACTCTGGTGTTTAGGCCTGAAGATGGACCTCAGCATGGATGAGGTCCAGGGGGTGGTCTGTCAGGTTGAAGTCCCTGGCTGGAGCATGGAAGGCAGATCTGGGACCTCGGGGCATGCGATGGCTGAGTCGATCAAGCTGAAAGCGATCTTACATCTGATGAAGCTGAGGGTGCTACTGTATGGTTGGTCGTGTTTCTCAGAAATGAGACCTGCAAGTCTCTTGAAAGCAACCATGGTCTCGAGTACAACCACTGCAACCAGTACAACCAGCACAAGCACTGCAACCTGCACAACCACTGCAATCTGTACAGTACAACCTCTGCAACTAGTACTCTCAGCAGTGCAACCATGGTGCAACCAGTACAATCTCTGAACCACTGCACCCAGTACTCTCAGCAATGCAACCACGGTGTCTAGCATGCAGCAGTGTACATACCCATCTGAACCTGCACTGCGCCCAGTACTCTCAGCAATCCAACCATGGTGTCTAGCATGCAGCAGTGTACATACCCATCTGAACCTGCACTGCGCCCAGTACTCTCAGCAATGCAACCACGGTGTCTAGCATGCAGCAGTGTACATACCCATCTGAACCTGCACTGCGCCCAGTACTCTCAGCAATGCAACCACGGTGTCTAGCATGCAGCAGTGTACATACCCATCTGAACCTGCACTGCGCCCAGTACTCTCAGCAATGCAACCACGGTGTCTAGCATGCAGCAGTGTACATACCCATCTGAACCTGCACTGCGCCCAGTACTCTCAGCAATGCAACCACGGTGTCTAGCATGCAGCAGTGTACATACCCATCTGAACCTGCACTGCGCCCAGTACTCTCAGCAATGCAACCACGGTGTCTAGCATGCAGCAGTGTACATACCCATCTGAACCTGCACTGCGCCCAGTACTCTCAGCAATGCAACCACGGTGTCTAGCATGCAGCAGTGTACATACCCATCTGAACCTGCACTGCGCCCAGTACTCTCAGCAATGCAACCACGGTGTCTAGCATGCAGCAGTGTACATACCCATCTGAACCTGCACTGCGCCCAGTACTCTCAGCAATGCAACCACGGTGTCTAGCATGCAGCAGTGTACATACCCATCTGAGCCTGCACTGCACCCAGTACTCTCAGCAATCCAACCATGGTGTCTAGCATGCAGCAGTGTACATACTTATCTGAACCTCCACATCCCAAAGGGCTGATTCAGCACATTTTGTGATGTCTTACATGAAGAAACAACCGCAGTGGTTGTACTGGTTGCCTGGTCGCAGTGCATGGTTGTGATAGTTGCAATGGTTGTGGTGTTTGTATTGGTTGCAGTGGTTGTTGCAGTGGTTGTACTGGTTGCCTGGTTGCAGTGCATGATTGTGATGGTTGCAATGGTTGTGGTGTTTGTATTGGTTGCAGTGGTTGTTGCAGCGGTTGTACTGGTTGCAGTGGTTGTTGCAGTGGTTGTACTGGTTGCCTGGTTGCAGTGCATGGTTGTGATGGTTGCAATGGTTGTGGTGTTTGTATTGGTTGCAGTGGTTGTTGCAGCGGTTGTACTGGTTGCAGCGGTTCCAGTGGTCGTACTGGTTGCTGTGGTTGCAGTGGTTCCAGTGGTCGTATTGGTTGCCATGGTTGCAGTGGTTGTGATGGTTGCAATGGTTGCACTGGTTGTGCTGGTTGCAATGATTGCACTGGTTGTGCTGGTTGCAGTGGTAAACTTGCACCTGAACCTCCCTGAACGAGGGATGTCCAGTACTGCCACGGCTTGTCCTAGGACAACTCGGGACATCCCTGGATACATAGGACACCCCAGTATCACAGTATCCCGAGATACCCAGGACAGTCCCGGGTAGTCCCGCCATGCATGGAGTCCCATGGATCCCGAGATACTAAGTATCCCGGGATACCCAGGACAGTCCCGGGTAGTCCCGCCAGGCATGGAGTCCCATGGATCCCGAGATACTAAGTATCCCGGGATACCCAGGACAGTCCCGGGTAGTCCCGCCAGGCATGGAGTCCCATGGATCCCGAGATACTAAGTATCCCGGGATACCCAGGACAGTCCCGGGTAGTCCCGCCAGGCATGGAGTCCCATGGATCCCGAGATACTAAGTATCCCGGGATACCCAGGACAGTCCCGGGTAGTCCCGCCATGCATGGAGTCCCATGGATCCGAGATACTAAGTAACCCGGGATACCCAGGACAGTCCCGGGTAGTCCCGCCAGGCATGGAGTCCCATGGATCCCGAGATACTAAGTATCCCGGGATATCCAGGACAGTCCCAGGGAGTCCCGCCATGCATGGAGTCCCATGGATCCCGAGATACTAAGTATCCCGGGATACCCAGGACAGTCCCGAGTAGTCCCGCCAGGCATGGAGTCCCATGGATCCCGAGATACTAAGTATCCCGGGATATCCAGGACAGTCCCAGGGAGTCCCACCATGCATGGAGTCCCATGGATCCCGAGATACTAAGTATCCCGGGATACCCAGGACAGTCCCCAGTAGTCCCACCAGGCATGGAACCCCATGGTACTAAGTATCCCGAGATATCCAGGATAGTCCCGGGTAGTCCCGCTAGGCATACAGTCCCATGGTACTAAGTATCCCAGGATACCCTGGACAAAGTTTTCCAAACACATGTGAACACTCGCCTCACCTCAGGTAAGTATTATATAACTTACACTGGTACTCGATCAAAGATCCCATAGAGGGGTGTGTGGTTATACATGTAATTTTAAACCTTGTACAGTGCATGGCATGCAACTACAGCTAGTCATACACAGGCATTGGTGGTTCCAATGCGGGGATACATGAATTCTGGACAAAGGGAGTAGGTATACATGATTTCTGTAACTACACTATAGCCAATAAACCTTGACTGAATTCACCCATCTTCCCTGTGAACCAAGCCAAAAAGATTCAGATTGGTACTTATTTGCAAATGTGATAAATGGGCACTACTAAGTTAGCCCTTTAGGCAGTGTGGCTTCAAGTACATCTCTTGCCACCTACTGCCTCCTCCTGCCTGGAAAGCGGCTTCACCTCAGTGCCCTACTTTTCGAACGGAAGTTTCGTGGATGAGGAAACAAGACAGCAGCACTGGAAGCATTACATCAATTGGAAGCAGCAGGGTTCGGGAAGCTAGAGAAGGAAAACAGCCATGCTGCAGTAAGTATCTCTAGTTGGTTTACTTTCCAAAGTTGCTGTAGCCTGGGCTTTATCTTATCAGGTGTACACCCAACCTCACCTTCATTCCTCACAATCTGGGACTGTCAGGAGAGACAGTATCACTGTGGACATGAATGACATACTGTTTATATTATATTGCATGTCTTGTGTTTACGCCACTCGGCTACCGTGAACGCGGACCGCCCGCAGCAACGATGGACACGCCAGCTACTTCGCGGAAGCACCCTGCTTTCTTGCCCCTCAACGCTGAAGCTCGCCAGCCTCCCGCTAGTGTCGGAAGCATCTCTCCACCTCGCGCTTCGCGATCCATTTGACTCTATGCCTAGTGGGACTACCCGGGATTGTCCTGGGTATCCCGGGATACTTAGTATCTCGGGATCCATGGGACTCCATGCCTAGCGGGACTACCCGGGACTGTCCTGGGTATCCCAGGATACTTAGTATCTCGGGATCCATTTGACTCTATGCCTAGCGGGACTACCCAGGATTGTCCTGGGTATCCCGGGATACTTAGTATTTCGGGATCCATGGGACTCCATGCCTGGTAGGACTACCCGGGACTGTCCTGGGTATCCCGGGATACTTAGTACCATGGGGCTTAATGCCTGGCAGGACTTTCCGGGATTATCCTGGGTATCCCAGGATAATTAGTATATCAGGACCGGGACTGTCCTGGGTATACCTGGATACTTAGTATCTCAGGATCCATGAGACTCCATGCCTGGTGGGACTTCCTGGGACTGTCCTGGGTATCCCGAGAACATCCTGAGTATCCTGGGATACTAAGTATTGCGGAATGTGAGTGTTCTCCCTGACTAAGACTTGGGACAACCCGGGACTATCCCTAGTATCCCGTGGTTGACTCAACAGTGTCAGGAAGACTGGGCAATCCCAGAACATCTCAGGACAAGTTGTGGCAGTACTGGACACTTCTGGTTCACAGACCCTCAGCAAAGCACCCAGCTGGGAATGAGACTAGCGTGACCTTTGCGCTATGACCTGAAACTGTTTACCAGACACTGCCCACTCTGGCTCTCCCTGTCAAATATCTATGTTTGTTTAGTATAAGGACTGCACAAATTATACTAAATGCTCCCGTCACACACCATGCAGTCACTCAGTATGTGCGGTGGTTGTAGCTCAGTAGCCTAAGGCTTAAACCAGGGACACTGAGTTGACTCCCAGCAGCTACCAGCTGTCCACTTTCGTCTTATTCACCTCAGAAGGTATTTCCAGTAAATTGTGTCTTGTTGACGTAACCTGCACATACACAGTCCTGCTACTGTGTAAATCACAGAGCTGCATTCTAAAGCAGGAGTTAAGGGCAATGCGGTTCATTGGCTAGCTGTTCATACACATGATACACCCTCCCATTTATATCATGTGTAACCTTCTTACTGCATGTATCATGCACCTTGTGTCTAGTATCAAAACTGAGGTTTGATGTCTAGGCTCTGGTACTTTCTGTAGCTAGCAAAAAAAGCCCTCCAAACTGTTTTGTGGATGTCGGAGGTTCTGCATCAGAAAGGCTACAGCATACTGCTATAGATTAACACAAGTACGCTGTTAGTCTCGGTCCCAGACCCAAAACCAACCACAGCACGGATCGCTTTCAGTATCGTGCGTTATACTGGAAGCGATATACGCGCCAGATGAGGTCTGGGGACGAGACTAGTAGACTGTCTACGTTGATGCCAAAAGCTACAGAAAATTCTGTGCATTAAAAAGTATCATTGTTATCCATTTGCGTTACCTGTAGTAGCTATAGCAAGTAATTTTTTAACAAAGAAGTTTGAGTAGATGCAGTGGTGTATCAGTTTCATAACTCATTTAATCTCACCAGTTGCGTACAACTATGTATTGAATGCAAACCTTCTCTGGTTAGTCTACCCTGACATCTTATCCATGACTAACTAACCTGCTTTCAGTCTTCCTGGGGTCGAAGAAGGCAGAAGAACTGTGCATGTAGAATTTGGCTACATGAAGAGGTAAAACCAAATAAGAGGCACTACCCAAGACATAAAGTATCTCACTGTGCTGTAGTTAGCTCTTCTGCCTATGTATATCTGTACTACATACATAGCACATCTGCTTACCTTTTTAAATTTTGAAGGTTTTATGATAATTGATCTTCCATCCTGCAATAAAGTCACCAGGAGATGATATGTTAGCCTTGTTCCCAGGTTGCTCACATGCACAAGTATATCCAGTGCTTGTAGCACAACATGCAAAGAGAAACTTCACCAAACACATGGTGAACATCGGTAGAGAGATGGGCAACCTGCAGATTGCTACCTACACACACACACACAGTCATGTATCTTCCTCAAATAGGTCTTTACCATGGCTCGCCTGTCTTTTTACCAGTTTAGTGCCCTGGTGGAAACTAGACAGATATAGTGTTAGCCTCAACCCCATGCATTATAAATATGGGCTAGGTTTTTGACTTAGGTGCGTGCTAACCATTAGGATCCTACATTCAAAGCAAGGAGGTAGAAGAGAGATGGTACTGACCATCAGAGTGTACAGTGATCTAGCTGCAAATTACCTGGCTATCTTGAATATCAAACTTTTGTAACTCCTTCAGTTGTACTGTATGTCCATGCATCAAAGCAGGGTCCAGCTATATAATAAGAAACACACATCGTATCAGTTTCAACACACTTCTGTACAATACATCCACTCTAAAAATGTGGAGACTAACAAAGCATCATGTGTAAATAAACAAAGAGGGGACATTTCTATGTGCGATCATCCACATGTGACAAAATCCCAACTGTCAAGGTGTTTCAGAAGGCCAAGTTGGTAAATATGCTATGTATGGCTCATGCAAACAAACACTGTCTGTACACTGCATAAACACTTGGGTTACTTCAACCACACTTTTAGGTTGTCTCAGTTGCATCAGTACTACCAAGGAATGCTACCAAACAGTTTTTCTTCATTGAGGAGTCCTTCTTAAGTTACATTAGCTATATAGTAAGAAGACCTATTTGGCTACACTCCTGGCATTTCTACCACAGCCATGCAATCAAGGAACTCTCCATGGGCAGATGAATAATATCAAAGAAACAACAAACCTCACCAGAAATGCTGATTTATAGGCTTTACCAGGAATGAAGCCTCTCAGTTGTCCCAGTCAGTTCATTTTGTGATAACAAAGGGCAGTCAAGAACAATTTCCAGGAGAAAGAGCTATCCCATAGCTGTTCTACTTTGGCGTTTGTAAGACTTTTTGTTGCTGCAGCTGCTACTGTCTACCAAGAACCTCACTTCTGGAGAACTGAAGGCCAGGAACTCTTTGCATTTCTGTTTGACCCGAAAATTTTTCGTGTTTGAATCCATTGCAACGCATGATCTAATCTAACACAAGAAATTCAATTCCTGGAATTTATGGGTGGATCTAACTTAACGTATGCCCACTCAAATTATTCAATTTGCATGCGTTTTATTCGAATAAATAGATACACTGCGATTCAAATTGTATATAAGCATTACTTGAACTTTAAGTGTCAAGCACACAAAAGGAATGCAACTGAGATGACCAAAGTATGATTGAAGTAACCCAAACCTAATAACAGTGATATTCTGGATGGTCAAGAAATTAGTCTGGTGAATGCTGTATACTGAAGTGGTGCAGCTGAAACGCAGATGCGCATGGGTAAGCACATGACATAGAAAGTTGTCTTAGAGAGTTGGTGGAAACATGCAGTCTTGCTTGCTGAGTTAGAGCATAGCTATACAAGTACTATATAAGTAGGTGTTGTGAGTACCAGACCAGTGATACAGATCTGATCTAATTGAAGTTTTACAGGCTGCACAACTTTAGTTACAGCATTCACCAGACTATTTCCTGGAAGCCAAAGGTCAGTGACATCAAGCAATTCCAATGGCTGAAGCACTTGGTCCCCTTCACATGTGAAGTACAGTGCACATGTAACTTAGGCCCTTCCAACTTGCATATTAGCTTCTGGTCACCTGCCCACAGTTTCTGTAACTAAGTAGGCTATACAACCAGTTGTGTACTAAACAGCAGTGCTTTCAGGTTTGTCACTGGTTAATACACATAATTATACATTCTCGTACAGGGGTATGATTGTGTGCACATCTAGTATGGAAACCGATAATTGCATCTCTTCTCACCGGTGAGCTCACTACAGAGCACTTTTAGGGTGTAGTGCACAGTGCCAATCATCGTACGCAACTCGTACTTGCCTTCATATCTCTGCCGGGAATGACAACGGAACTTGGTTCTCGCACCCAATGAGAGAATAGGATCTCACCAAATAGAATAACCCCTTTTAGCCGAGTTATAGCACACACACATGCACAAGCAACACTTTTTTCATACCATATTACCAGACTTGTATGGCAGGATGAATCTCCACCATAGACAGACGCATAGGTCAGTAGGGTGTTACTGAGCCCTAGAGCTCCTGCCAAAACTACTTGCTAGACTTTCTCTGTTGGTTTAGATGAACAATAGCTCCAATCAATGTCGTTCCTTCACAAATCAGAAGCATGCCTGTAAAGAAACTCAGTAAATAGCGCAAAACTGTCCTACTGAGTGCACAATGCAGTGACCGAACGTTGAATGCCGTCCACTTTCTACACATTTACATAAAACTACTCAATATTCGCGTGAATTCTACCATTCAATAATTGGCACAGTATGCTTTTCTTTGTACTTAGTAAAGCTAGCACACCTAAGTAGCTGGTTCTAGTAAAACAACTTAGCAGTCTACCCACCCACATGGCTGTGAATGGGTGAAACTAGAAACATATAAATTGTAATGGCCTCACAAAACAATAACTTGTCACAGAAGCAGATCTTTTCAAGGGGTAGTCAGTTATATGTCACCTGTTGAAGCGTTTGCGACCACAATCAAGGTTTTTGATCGGCAAAAAATGTGCTTGATTGTATGATCGTTCCCTTCTGAGGCTCTTGATCACTTGATTTTCAAGGGTCAAAGGTCAAATTGCAGCCGTGTGAAACTTCGTGATCTGTTGATTTTAGCAGTTCGGAGGTCACCTTGATCCCTTGATCAGCCACCCAAAAGGGCTTTGATCACTTGATTCAATTTTGATTCCAGTTGCAAACGCTTCTACACGGGACATATAAATGACTACCCCTTACTTTTGTACAGACTAATCTTGTGTGGCACATCTTGTTTGATCACATGAGACGTACTATAATGTAACTTCACACACAAAACTATGGAGACTATGCATTGAGTTGATGAACTAGTTATTGACGACTTACATCCCTTGGAAGCTGTATCAACCACAGTTCCTTATCAGTGCCGGCCACCACAGTAGAACTTGGACATCCTGTGCCATCAGGCTCAGCTGCCAGAGAGGATCTCTCTGCACCCTGGAGAATTTTGAGCTCACTGGAACTGGCCTCTGAAGACTTAAAACGTTTCCTTGCTGGCGGTCTCTCCGAGTCTGCATCTGACATGCTGCCTTGTCTGAAGTTCAAAGTTCACTCATCATTTTTTGGCCCCTCCCCCCTCCGGATTCCCTGCTCGAAGGTATGGCGACGTTGGCGTCAACTGTTCAGGAGAAGCTGTGCGTTCGAGCTCCTCCAAATCAGTATTACTACGTGAAGAACAGGTCCACCGCATTTGTATTGCAAGCATATGTTGGCGAAGGTCCAGTGGGAAAAGCCATCGTACCCAGCCGTCCAAGGGCAGAAGACATCGACAGTCGGTTGTGGTACTTGGAAGATACGGGAGATACTGGCTACTACTACATAGTCTCCAAGTTAAACGGACTGGTTTTAGACGTAAGCGGAGCTTCGTACGCTGAAGGGACTCCTCTCATCCAGTGGTCCAAGAACGCGCCCCCAATAGTGACTGCCAACCAGAAATGGAAGATAGACTTGGAAGATGGCTATGTGGTGTCTCAGTTAAATGGCCAGGTCATAGAAATGGATCCCAGTAAGGAGAGAATTTTCATGTCAAAGAGGAAAGAGAAGCCACTGGCTGCAAACCAGCAGTGGACTTTTGAGCCACAGACAGGGGGTGCAGCTTGCTAGCAAGTACCAACTGCATATCTAGCATACGTGAATTCATATTATGGCAACTCCCATTTCAAGTTGCATTTGTATTTTTGATCAGCTGCAAAATTGTTTTCACAGCACACCTGGGACATCCTATGCGTACATCCATTTAGAGGGGCTGAACCAAAGAAAGTTCAAAGTTCACTCCTTCCACAACATCACTGGCATCAATGAAACATAATTGTTATATGCACATACAGTGTAATAATCAGCAATGTACTTTGCTAGTTAGTGTATGTGCTAGCACTGTTCCTGCCAAATTCATGCTCAAAACACAACGCCTATGTCATCTACTCTCAGATGTTCGCAGTTTTACACCACCGGAACTAACGGTGCTCCTGTGTTGAGGTTCAGAATCACTACCACTAGACGGCTGGTGTTCTCTGTCATCGTTCGGAGCTGCTGTGGTATGGTAACTCTGCGACCCAGTCTGTGGGGCAAGAGTTGATTCCAAGTCATGTTGTAGGACTTGAATGATGGTGGATGTAGTGTTCAGCTTTGCCTGCCTGCAAATGGATAAAGCAACAACACTTTAAATTTCACCTTCCTGATTAACGATTTTGCGCACAAAGATGCCAGACTGGAAACAGCTTGTTAAATACAGTAACTATGTTGCAACATGTAACCTGTGCCTTGGCTCTAGTAGCAGCTAGTACATTATTATTATCTCCAGGTCTTCTTTGCCTCTATCTGCGGCTTACAGTAGGTAATATATTATGTAAGGCCTGGAAATAAGGCCAGTGAATAGTGGAATGAGAAAAGACAGGAGACTAATGGAAGAACTAGCTTGGATCACAAATAACAGCAAAGTTAACAATAGCCTTGTTCCTAGGCCTTCTCCCATACTAACTATTTCAAACCGCAAGTGATGAGAAGCTGGGTGGTGGTGGTACACTCTGCTGCAAGCATTCTTAGCAATAAAAGAATTCAATTTGTAACTGTATACCGTGTGCAAGTGAGTTACGGCTATACTCACCACTGCTCCTCTCTCCTCCTCCTTGCCAGGTACCTCTCTCTTCTGATCTGCTGTCTCCCTTCACTTCCCACCAACAGAAGATCCAGTCCATTCATTAACAAACCTACCGGAATACTGTGATGTAAAAGACAGAGGAAAACACAGCATTCTTCCTATCATCACTGTCAAAAGCAAATAAAAAATTGCCTTGATTCTGAACGTTGTTGAAGGACATTCTTTACTTCACAGCAAATTGACTCAGGAAGCATTTAATTGGGGAAAATATTGTAATGATCACTCCTGCATCTATGTATATAGTTGTGTCATACTATAAGTGGAAAAGTGGTCTCCTCACCCCGTCTGTAGAGCAGAATAATTGTGGTCCTCATAGACCATACACAGCATTGCATATGGTCTCAATCTCCCTATAGGGCCATCCATGGCACCGTAAACAGTCTCCCCTCTTCCCCTGTTCTTCATTATTCATTTACAGGTCACAGATGTGCACTACAGAGTCAACTAGGGTTCAAGAGAGCATACTAAACCAGTTTCCATGCCCTAAACCATCGTAGAGGGCCAAAACAATATTGGTTCCCAGATTGTTCACCTCATAGTTTTTTGACCAATGCTGCACCTATCATTCTCCTCCCTCCAGTCATGTCCAGTGTTGCCTACAACTGTCCTAGACTCCTCAGACAGTCTAACCTTGTCCTTTCAGTCTTGGGAGGATCCAGGATTCCTAGGACATCCTGGGATCCTCCCTTGGTATCCCCTCAGACACAATCTCCCATGCTGTCCGGAGGATTCCTTGGACGTCCTGGGATCCTCCCTTCATGTCCTCAGACAGTCTAACCTTGTCCTTTCAGTCTTGGGAGGATCCAGGATTCCTAGGACATCCCGGGATCCTCCCTTCATGTCCCTCTCACACAGCTGCCTGTGCTGTCCGGAGGATCCCTTGGACATCCCGGGATCCTCCCTTGGTATCCCCTCAGACACAGGCTCCCATGCTGTCCGGAGGATTCCTAGGACATCCCGGCATCCTCCCTTGGTGTCCCCTCAAACACAGGCCCTCATGCTGTGTGGAGGATTCCTAGGACATCCTGGGATCCTCTCTTCATGTCCCCTCAGACACAGGCCCCCATGCTGTCCGGAGGATCCCTTGGACATCCCGGGATCCTCCCTTCATGTCCCCTCAGACACAGTCCCCCATGCTGTCTGGAGGATCCCTTGGACATCCCGGGATCCTCCCTTCATGTCCCCTCAGACACAGTCCCCCATGCTGTCTGGAGGATTCCTTGGACATCCCAGGATCCTCCCTTGGTGTCCCCTCAGACACAGGCCCCCATGCTGTCCGGAGGATCCTTTGGACATCCCGGGATCCTCCCTTCATGTCCAGGCCCCCATGCTGTCCAGAGGATCCTTAGGACATCTCGGGATCCTCCCTTCATGTCCCCTTAAGACACAGGCCCCCAAGCTGTCTGGAGGATCCCTTAGACATCCAAGGATTCACTCTTCATGTCCCCTTCAGACACAGGCCCCCAAGCTGTCCGGAGGATCCCTTGGACATCTCATGATCCCAGACTTGCCAACCACTCCAGTTCAAAACTCTTGAGACTGGGTGGGGTAAACACTGCATGCTGCATCAGCTAGGTGGGTGTGGCCCCAATGGGATCACTTCTGGGATCATTTTATCCTTGTAGAAATATCACTAGAATCCAATGATTTTGAATCAGACTCAGCTTCAACAGTGGTCTAGTGTCACCGACTTGGCTTGCACAACTTGATTATATTATATAGGTGAAATAGCCTTTTCTCGTGGTAAGCAAAATTCACCAACCATTCTCAACACATAGTGTCATTCCTAGGCTGTTCCTGGAGGCAAGAAGTTGGCATCACTCGCATACATTAGAACAGTATTTGTAGATTTTTTCACAGGAAAGTGGACTGTCTGTGGGATTAGCTTGTGTCGCTGTGAGGGCGTCAGACTACAACTATAATTGTGAGACGCATGGTAAATCCATGAGGGCTGGATCCTGCACACAGCTCAGTTCATCTAAATACTTACACTAGTGGAGAAGGATAACACTTTGTAATTTGCGTCAGGGCTAGAATGTAAACAGGAACTTAGCACAAAAGATGACACCACATATTAACTCAAGTCATATAATTATGTGGTGTTTGTGTAGGTATGAGTTAGAAGTATGAAGTTGCTCCAGATATCAATAAACCCAAACCTCAGTGTTGTTGGCATGCAGCATGATGTTGTCAAAGGCTTAGCTACTTAGTTTCCTGTGTTAGCTTTTTTCTTGGAGATCGCTTTGGTTATTCCACTACCTTCCTGTAGAAAACAATGTTATGGTGTATTTTCATCTGTGTGAAATTGTACAAATACCACTATTTCTGTTAAAAGTTTTAAATTTCTGTGCTTCATTCATCCATGAAATGCTTTCAACTGGTGAATTGCTACTCCTGGAGTGCACTGCACATGTTGATTTCAGAACTCCAGCTACCTCGTGAATTCTTTCCTATGAAGGAGTGCCAACGGAACAGGTATCATTACCTGTGCTACACAGACTGTCATAGATTACTTCGGGAGGTGTGGTGCTTTTGTTCACTGTTATACGGTTAGCATAACACAATGGTATGCTAGCAACCTACTACACAAGGACAATTCAAATTTTGTGGCTATGGTACAAGCTATTTTTCCGTCATACTTTGTATGCACAGTATATGTAAGTATGAGCAGTAGTCATTTGACATTGTATTATTTGCTTACTGAGGTCTGTGAGCAGACTTTTTAATGGCTATCAAGGTATGATCACAAGAAGAATTAACAGAGCCCATTTCATGTGTTTATCTCTTATATACATGTGACAACCACAATCGTAGAGAAGAAAGCAAGCGCAAAAATCCTGGATTCCTGTGATATGTTATTGTACTTTGCTATCATCACTACAAAGTTTTTGGGCTTTATCAGTACTAAGAAATAATACTGGAATATCCTATAGACAGCCTGTGTCTGAAAGGACACCAAGGGAGGATCCCCGGATGTCCAAGGGATCCTCCGGACAGCATGGGGTCCTGTGTCTGAGGGGGCACCAAGGGAGGATCCCCGGATGTCCAAGGGATCCTCCGGACAGCATGGGGGACTGTGTCTGAAAGGACACCAAGGGAGGATCCCCGGATGTCCAAGGGATCCTCCGGACAGCTTGGGGGCCTGTGTCTGAGGGGACACCAAGGGAGGATCCCGGGATGTCCAAGGGATCCTCCGGACAGCATGGGGGCCTGTGTCTGAGGGGACACCAAGGGAGGATCCCGGGATGTCCAAGGGATCCTCCGGACAGCATGGGGGCCTGTGTCTGAGGGGAGACCAAGGGAGGATCCCGGGATGTCCAAGGGATCCTCCGGACAGCTTGGGGGCCTGTGTCTGAGGGGACACCAAGGGAGGATCCCGGGATGTCCAAGGGATCCTCCGGACAGCATGGGGGCCTGTGTCTGAGGGGAGACCAAGGGAGGATCACGGGATGTCCAAGGGATCCTCCGGACAGCTTGGGGGCCTGTGTCTGAGGGGACACCAAGGGAGGATCCCGGGATGTCCAAGGGATCCTCCGGACAGCATGGGGGCCTGTGTCTGAGGGGACACCAAGGGAGGATCCCGGGATGTCCAAGGGATCCTCCGGACAGCATGGGGGCCTGTGTCTGAGGGGAGACCAAGGGAGGATCCCGGGATGTCCAAGGGATCCTCCGGACAGCTTGGGGGCCTGTGTCTGAGGGGACACCAAGGGAGGATCCCGGGATGTCCAAGGGATCCTCCGGACAGCATGGGGGCCTGTGTCTGAGGGGAGACCAAGGGAGGATCACGGGATGTCCAAGGGATCCTCCGGACAGCTTGGGGGCCTGTGTCTGAGGGGACACCAGGGAGGATCCTGGGATGTCCAAGGGATCCTCCGGACAGCATGGGGGCCTGTGTCTGAGGGGACACCAAGGGAGGATCCCGGGATGTCCAAGGGATCCTCCGGACAGCATGGGGGCCTGTGTCTGAGGGGAGACCAAGGGAGGATCCCGGGATGTCCAAGGGATCCTCCGGACAGCATGGGGGCCTGTGTCTGAGGGGACACCAAGGGAGGATCCCGGGATGTCCAAGGGATCCTCCGGACAGCATGGGGGCCTTTGTCTGAGGGGACACCAAGGGAGGATCCCGGGATGTCCAAGGGATCCTCCGGACAGCTTGGGGGCCTGTGTCTGAGGGGACACCAAGGGAGGATCCCGGGATGTCCAAGGGATCCTCCGGACAGCTTGGGGGCCTGTGTCTGAGGGGACACCAAGGGAGGATCCCGGGATGATCAAGGGATCCTCCGGACAGCATGGGGGCCTGTGTCTGAGTGGACACCAAGGGAGGATCCCAGGATGTCCAAGGGATCCTCCGGACTGTCTGGACATCTGTAGGCAACACTGGACATCCCTCATCATTCTTCATGCAGTTGGCGCCAAGTTGGCTGGATACTAAGTCTTCTCTTCTCCACTTTGTCATCCTCTTTTGGTAGCTGTAGCTGTCTACTAGAGACTCTACTACTTTACTATTGGATGAGTAACTGATGAGCAATCCGCTTAATAGCTTCACAGGTGCTCTAAGCACCATCGCTTTAGATTGCCTTGAAAAAGCAGCAAGGGGGAACTGGTATGGCTGCAATATTTGGTCCAGAGGGACCAATTACTCTGCTACAGATCAGGAGCCCGTAATGCTGAGGGCAAACCACCCATAGCATTGCAGTACTCAACTACTCATGAGGCTCCCTCCCCAGTCTGATCGCATGAACTGATGTATACCTGATGAGTGTTCCAAGAACCATGCCTCCAATTGTGGGCTTTAGTCCAGATCTCACTCTGAAGAGACCCCCAGTCAGAGCTACACATTAACAACAGATATCATGACTTGCTGAAATACATCACAGGGTATCACCATGTATAGCAGTGACAGGTAGGGACTGACCCAATTAGCCTCGTTTCCAGCCAATCCTAGCCTTCGTTTTCGTATACTATAAGTGATAATAAAAACTGGAGACAAAGACCTAGGAACAAGGCTATCAATAATAGGGTAAGTCATGCATAATGGAAGCACAGCATAATAGGTTTACAAACATAATGGGCCAGTCCATACTACTTGTGTCGAGTCTTGAATAACACAAACCTCCAGCAGCAATGTAGTTGAGTGCATCCTCCTTATCCCGGTAGGTAGACAGAAGGATGTTAGAACCACTGCAATAAAGACATCAGTGAACAGGTATGTGACATGTAGTGAGGAGCGGCAGAGAACTGACAGCAGGAACTCATGATACCAACTAGTCTATATCAATAGCCTTATTTCATACTTGAATTACAAAAGACTGTGACATGCGACTGCAGGAAATACTCACATTAGAAACAATTCACACTTTAACATTTTCATGTTTCATGGTTCTGCAACGTAGCACACACACATAATTAATTTTTGATAGGTTTAATTTTGCCCATTCATTGCACCGCCAGTGAAAATACTTTATTTTAGTTGTGAAAATGTCACAATCTACAGTATATATACAAATATGTATAGTATATGGAGCAATAACAAAGTTGAACACTGAATGTTCCAGTAACCTATAAGTATTTTTGTTGCCCTTATGTGCCAGACTGAAAGCAGCTAGTAATCTATAGGTACTCAGTCCTGACCTGAATATTCCTGCAAAAGCTCCCATTTTCCATCCCCATCGGGCGCCCTTACTCACAAATCCCAGGAAGGCAGCACCGTGCAACTCACGCTGCAGATCAGGAGTTGGAAAGAAAAAAGTAAAGTCCGATATGCCCCCTAGGGAAATCCTACCTCTACTTGCTGTCAAATGAAATATGGGAATGGTTCTGATGGTAAAACTTCAGGAGAATATTTAGTATCTTTCTACTATTATTGGGGCGAGCCTGAGCGAGCCCCACACTAGCGTGACTGGATTGTGGAAGTGCGTGTGTATGCTTGCTTGCTTGTGGCCATATACCGTCAATTTTAAATGCACATTTAAATATTTCCCAAAAATTTAACGTCCTCATATATCATGCACTTAGTACTAAGGTAGGTGAAGGGCAATGCAGGCCTACTGCCAGAGAGCAGCGTCAGCAACTGGAGCGAAGACGGCTCAAGTTGAAGCACGCACGGCAACTTACTTCTTTGTTTGTCATGGCAGCTACAGACCGACCATCAACGGCAGGCTGCTCGCAGACTGTACAAATTTAATATACACGCTGGGTTCAGATCGCTTCAGGTAAGGGCCATGCATAAATGGCACTCATAAACGTCAGAGATTCAACTCATGATTCAGCACAAAGCTTAGCCTATTTACGTGTAGCCATAGTAGCTGCCTTGGCTAGAGAAATGTCACTGCATGCAATTTGTGAAACCTATACCCTTTGGTGTAGTCTCGTGCCCAGACTACTTTCGCGGCAGGTGAGAAAAATGCGGTCTGGGAACGAGACTACCTTTGGTGAGGACTTAGCTAGCTATTATGCATTATCAAGGTTGGCTTAAAACAGACAGTGACAATCATGCTGTGTGCCATGACAAAATAGAACATCAGCTGTGTGCTGCTTGCTCAGGCTCGCCCCACGATGATGAATCATCTGACTAGTTACTTAAAACTGTGCTGCTTCAATAGCTTGAACAGCAAATCCATTCGTTACTCATGATCTCAGGCATCCATCTACCCAGCTTTATGAGGGAAAATCTGGAACATTTAGCAAAGGTGGAGAGAAAGAATTATGCATGATCCGTGTTCAACACCTCCTCCCTTTATATGTGGGTGGCCTAGTAGTTTTCTTTTGTTGCCTTTATGTGCCAGATTCTTCTCCTTGTCCTAGATACTATGATAGTAAATTTTACTGTTGAGGGAACAACTGCAACAGCACCAGTAATGACTAACTTTGAAGGAGTTTCATTTGAGACATGCATACAAGACAAAGTTGGAAGATCATGAGATGGCTAGTCACGAGGTAGATCATGTGATGATTAAGCAACACAAATGGCACAATGTAAGAACTTTTCACGATGTGCACTGACACAAACCATACATGTGCTCCCGAACTTATAGGCTACTCTTTCAACAGGTATGCACTGACCTGGGCTTGCATAACAGAGGTGAACTTGCTGCTGTGATTGAGGGCAATGAACTTATCTCCAGCATGCCTGGCCCCTATCATCCCTCCAAAGAAGAAGCCAGCAAAGGTAGCCACAAGTACAGTTGTGGGGAAGTCACGCAACTCCTCTGGAAGGTCATCACTATATCTACAGCAGCGTGTGTGTGAGCACATGTGCATGTAAGGCCAAGTTGGCAAGATCACTCCCAGAAAATTTACAAAAACCACACACCTGTGGCACATGATGTAGTGCTTAGGATGCCACAGCATATGATGAAGATTGAGAGGTGTTTGGACATAATGTCAAATTTAGTATATTTTACTGAATAATAAATGGACATGGAACAGTATTGACTGGATGTTCCCAGTTGTTGGAAGCCTTGTGATGATGTAAGCACTGTCGGGTTGGTAGCTAACACGTGATTGCACTAAGCTGACCTGATATTGAAGAGTGCCTTCACTCTGTCCCACCCTGTTTCGTCCACCTCAAGAACTGGCGATTTTTCTTCCCTCTCTTCCATGTCACTCTCCGGCTCTAGCTCTGTCATACTGCTTAGCTGTACTCATGCATAATTTATCAAAAATTGGTATTTCTATTTGATGCTCACCTGTGTCACTGCTGACGAACTCAGCTCTAGCAATGAGCAATGGCTGCAGGGCTACGGATGGCTGGAGAAATCAAGTGTCTCTTTCTCAGCGAGTTCCATCCCATTGCTGGTCCGAGGATAGCCTATCAGGTAACTACATACCTGCATCAATGCTGCTTAAGAGTTTGATTTGCTAGTAGGCCTACATCTGGAAGGACTGCTTCTCGATTTATTACACTAGAGGTTTTCATAGAACTCCTAGGACCTGCACATGTCTACATACCAAACTAGAGTGCTAAAATACCCTAAGCTCTGTAGGTAGTAAAAGCAGGGCTACTCTGATAGTAGACATCTGATGTAAAAACACTGCCGGGAAAATTCCAAAGTTGGAAGACAGATTGGTCAAGTGTAGCAAAAAGTACACAAAGTTAAAAACTCCTGTGCATGTAGCTGGCCTGCTGACCTGTTTCAGGCTGCACAAAATTAGAATGACATTTTCTCACAGATGTAATTAGAGGTAATTCTAACCTATGAGGCACAATCACTTTTACTAGTACACTGTAGCATAGTATATTTTACCACTCCCCAGGTGCCTGAGGACTTTCCATTGAGGGAGGCATTTGATGCAGTGCACGAATTGATCATCACCAAGCCCAAGCTTTACAATAGGCTGATCTCAGTGTGAGTACTTCACCAATCTCAGACATGGATGTGTGTACACAGTGTGTGTGTGTGTGTGTGTGTGTGTGTGTGTGTGTGTGTGTGTGTGTGTGTGTGTGTGTGTGTGTGTGTGTGTGTGTGTGTGTGTGTGTGTGTGTGTGTGTGTGTGTGCGTGTGTGTGTGTGTGTGTGTGTGTGTTGCAATAAGAGGCAGAGATGCACACTCATAAACGGGGGTTCAAATCTGAATGAACATGTCATCTTTCTCTTTAGGGATGTGTCTGGATACCGCATCGTGGGCTGCCCAAAGTGCATCAATGACAAGAAGTACGACAGAAATGCCTTCATCTTCAACTCTGTATTTGTGTTTGACTCCACCACGGACACATCACCCTATGAGCCCATCATTCAGAAGCTGGGAGATGCCTTCAAGACATATGAGGTAGGCACATGCTAGGCTAAAGGTGGTAAGGACCAATGAGATTGCAAGATCGTTCATTGATTATGCAGTAAAATTTCCATCCCTTTTTTGAGAGAGTTTGGTACCAAATATTTTGAATGTTGCTAGGTTACACTGTCCCAAGACAGTGCACTAGACCATGCAATTGGACTTGGTCACCAGACTGTTTTTCCTCATGAGAGGGTGGGGTCTGGAGACAAGACTAACTTGTCACATGTAAGATAATGTAGGAAAACTGCACTACTTGCCCAGCTTCTCTTCCGTATCCCGTGCTCATTCTCCCCTTTATCCTCTCCTATTTCCCTCCCTTCCTGCCGTTTCCTCCCCTCCTTTCTCCTCCCCTCCTTTCTCCTCCCCTCCTTTCTCCTCCCCTCCTTTCTCCTCCCCTCCTTTTCCCTCCCCCCCCCCCCTCTCTCTTCCTCCACATCTCATCACCAGTTAGAGAGCTCCTTCCTCTCCAATGAAGCCACACGAGAAAGACTTCCTGCAGTCCTTGCTTGTGTTAGAGACAAACTCAACTCTTGCGGATTCTGCACCATCAGCATCGGTGATTATTGCTGGGATGCTTGATATGACGCATGTACATGTACATATGCTGCAATCAATCTTTTTCTCACCCTCTCCCTTCCTTTCTTCCTCCCTCCCTGTCTCCCTTCTCCCTGCCTTCCTCCCTTCCTTACATATTCTCTCCCTCCCCCAGATGACACCAACCGTCTCCACCTGAAGATCACTCCCTCCCTGCAGGACCCTCCAGAGGTCATGGACTACCAGGTGCCCATCTTCACATGCACCAGGGAAGACATTGTCAACACTTCCTGGGACCTCACCATTGAACAGGTACAGGGAATTACAGTAAAGCAGTTTCTGTTGGAAACAAACATCCACAATGCTAAATAATGAACATGCTTTCTTGTGTGTTTCTGGGTGTTATGAGTAGCCTCATTCCCAGGTCCTGATCAACTTTTCCGTTCCAAGTGACAGGAAGTTGGGCGGAGGCCTAGGAATGAGGCTGTGTTGTAGAAACTGACCATAACTGTAACTAACCCCAGACGCTATAAGTAAACCATTTTAATTTTGTTGAATTCCTGGAAGTAAACTGTTTCTAAACCTTTGAAGCATCATGTAGGTCTGTGCAGGCACCGGCAATTGCTTAGGGATTTGCTGATCCACAGAACAGTAACTCCAGAGATGCAAAACAGTCAGTTTTCTCTGGAGAATCAACAAAACTAGAGTACCACTGGAAGTAACATATCCGCTTGTGAGGGTGATGTAATAGTTATACCATGGTTGCAGGGATTTATCGTCGAAAACCACCCCGAACCCGAGAGCGCAGCCCGAAGGAGAGGGCGTGGTTTTCGAACGATAAATCCCTAGCAACCATGTATATCTGTTATATGTCCTACCTCATTGGTCAATGCGCCATACGTCATCCATAGATACTGCATTCAACCTAGCAACAACTTATAGCAATGGCTTGTCGTTGTTTTAACTTTTGTCTCGGCATGTACTCTCGGCGAGACTATGGACGAGAAGCCAGCAGTACGACTGCTAATATGACCACGCCCAACCAGCTGATGGAGTTGCCACACCCTCAATCTCACAACGATGCCTCTACTCCAACGAACTCCAAACGCTTCGTTGACGATGACAAACTCGCTGTGCTTTCGAAGGGTGTAGTTCCAGCCTGTACGGACAAGTGTGCAAGGTGGGCTTTGACCAATTTTGCTGCTTGGATGAACTTTAATAGTAAGCCAAGGGCGACGACCCAAATTATGACCAGGCTACGCTCAACACGCACATTTCTAGGTTCGTGCTAGAAGCGCGCGAAAGTCGAATTGACTTTTATCCCCTTAAAACACTACACCAGTTGTTATGTGGACTTCTGCAGACTTCTATTAAAACTACTATGATGAATGCTGTTCTTATGTTGCTTCTGTGCATGCATGTATACTGTATACAAGTAATCTTGTAAATATCAATTAAAAAGTACATGAAGAGGGGTTTATGAGAGGGGTTTATCACTTTTAACCCACCCCTGTTACCTAGGATACAAGGGTGCAGTAGGATATATAATTTCTTGAACACTAGAGATAACTTGTTACACTAAGAACACTTCTCTTTGTCTGCACTTTCAGATCCTTCCGTATATTAATGGTTTCAATCATGTTAAGAAGATAGCCACAGAGTCTGAGGTCGCCATTGACATTGTCCGAGTCTGCATACAGCACTTAGTGTGAGTGCCCACATACAGTAGTTGCATTGAGTGATAGTGAGTGATAGTGACTCACCTCCGGACAGACAAAGAAGCCATCATGATGCATGTGCATGTGATTACTTGTAGTACTGCAAGTGATAAACCCTGGGGGCATGAGAGCCTGGAAATGAGGCTAAACTTTGTCGTTACTGTAATGATTTGCTATATTTGTGCTTCTCTTATAGATTGTATGGTTTTCTGAAGTTAATCAGTATATTTCAGGTAAGCATTTTCAGAAGCTAGATTGTAGACTTATTTCTACCTCATCATGAAAATAGTCAGCAAGAATGTTTGCCGATTTAACCCCAGTTGTCTCAATTATCAACAAAAACTAACACTTGTACAGCTGCCCATGCAACAATCAGCACCATTAATTACCCCCCCACCCCCCCCCCCCAAGCAATCCAATTCTAGCCTTGCCAGTTTTGACTTTCAAACTGTCTCTATCAACATAGAGCATTGCCTCGTTTTAGCCTGCATGGGAACAAGGCTACATAGAACAGTAACAAATATCAACTAACCTATAGCAGCATTAACAATCCTTGGCAGATGGCAGGATTCCCTTCATTACAATAGCACCTGTACATTAATAATGCTTGGCGGTAAGCAAAATCAGATCTGTTTCTTTCCATCTCAATCCACTGCAGTATTCTAATGTATATGTATCAATGCCAAAGTTGAAGGAACTTTTGACAGACTCTGGATTAAAGAGAGAGTGCCTGGACTATGTGGCTCTTCCTGGTAGGTTCATGTAGCAAGTCACATGAGCCATGTGAATGAGGAATAGTAATGTAAGCTATACGTGTGGAGTATGGGGTGGCCTATCAAACTGAAGCACAATCAAACGTACACATGACACCATGAAATTGTGGAAGTGTCAGAACAAAATCAAAAGATCATTGTGATTTCCACTGTAGCTGTTTCTGTGTCAATGTATCTCAGATGACATTCGTCTATCATTGCTCAACCAACCACTTTTATGTGGATTTGTTGAACCCAGGGGTACCACTGGTCCTACTCATGATTTATATGTTTCAAGCAGCTCTCCCGGCTGTTTTTTAAAGCTGTTGTCATCTTACAGCAGTTTCTTCTGAAGCAGTGTGTCTCTCAGTTGTGTGACTGTCAGTCTCTCTGCATGTCATTAGGACATACACCCAAAGTGGCTGATGTGTTTCGGCTCTACTGTAGCCTTGAGGCAGGACTGACTGTCAGAGATCTCTGCATGAGGAGTGACCCCAGAACCATGGGCATTGATGAAAGGTAAATGCAGTGTTGCTTTGTGATCTTACATACATCTACTGTACATTAATGTTGCCATGTGTTCCATCTTAACAGGATGCTTGTTCAGTTTGGTCTGATGCGCGAGTTTATCAGACACCTTCAGAAATATCCAGTGCAACTGAATTCAGAGGAAGAACTGCCAACACAGATGAAGCCGCTCGCACAGTACGTTGGCTACATTAAGCATTTTGCTGTAGTCATATCAGAGAAACGTAAAGTACTGTAGGTTTGCTACATTAAGCATTTTGCTATAGTCATATCAGAGAAATATCAAGTACTGTAGGTTAGCTACATTATGCATTTTGCTATAGTGATATCAGAGAAATGTCAAGTCGGGGTGAGCCTATGCGACTGTGGAGACTTTTTCTTCACTTTTGCACACTTTTTAATGACACATCTCTCCCTTGTGATCTGCAAACCTAGCCATTATAGTTTCTAGATCGAGTGCATAGTTTGCAAAACATGAGCTGAAGATAAAAGACAAACTGCCTAAAATTATATTGTGACAAATAAGGGTACAAATTTAACATTTTACCCTGGCTCATTTCCTCTTACTGCCCACCTGGATACAAAGCCAGTATACATGTGTGTATTGCTGTGAGGCCTGCATGGTGCTTGTCAAAGTTCTATACTTCTCTGTACATTGCGCTTGATATACCTGTACATTTGGTATGAGGTGCTACAAGCCGCTGCCGCAGATGTTTTTGAACAAGACTACAGTCGTTACCAGAAGTATTTTTCGCTGCAGGTATTTGGATGGTTCTCATTGCTTTGATGAGATTTGCTGTGCCATTGGTAAGTCCACATTACATGCATACTATACCACTTACATACTGCATGTTGGGATTTGTAAGTGTGGGCCATATCATAAGAACATAGGCTCACAGCAGCTATACAAACTTCAGCAAATGTGTGACTTATTTCTTCCTGTGTATTTTGTCACATTACTGTAGCAAGCTCATGCAGGTCTTGAAAGAACATGACTGCATGTTGTGTAGGTCTCTTGTGCTGAATGATCTCAAACAGAAAATAATATTGATATTTCATCTTTATCACACATGCAGGTATTTCTAATCAAGAACTTGAGAATTGGATTGAAAATTCTCCTAATTTGATTATCTGCTGGAAGTAGTAGAGCAATTATTTTTTATAAGGTGAATATAGCCATGCACACTGGCATATCTAGTATCATTTTATCCCCACCCCCTCATCCAATGAAATTTTTTTCCAAATTTATCCCCTCAAAAACTTATTTCTAAAAACTATCCCACCAGGATATTGTATGTATCTCTAGTTCTGCAATATGCTCTTCTATTATTGGCAGGAGCTTACAGTCAACCACAACACTCATTAGCTCCTTGTATTGAAGAAACTCGCATTGCTGCTATGGACGTCATGGTTAAGTACATTTCCTTATATAGTGCAGATCGAGAGTGCTCAGCTGTTGTTCATGATGTGATGATTGCACTGTGTAATTAAATATTCAGGCTGACAGCAGTTTGTATAGGTGCATGCAGTGTTTATAGCTCATGGATCACAATATCTATTATAGTTATATAGAACATTTAGTTATATAGATGCCCAAACAGTGGTTATTTTACATAACAACAACAGTGCTAAACCCTGGATATGTATGGCCTCACACACTGGCTGTTTAGCACTGAATAATTATCATGAGGGTCCGGCTGAGTCTCATCTCCAAAACCGCGAGCAGTCGTAGTTACCCCTGCAGGAAAACCCTGCACCTCCCAGCGCGATTCTGAGACACTCCCAGCTTATAAACCCACGGTTTCTGCAGCAGGAATCGTGCGATCCACACCCGCGATGATAGCAGCAATCACCGCACACCCACCGCCAGCAGGTGCAGTCTGGACCACACATCCCCATGCAGTGATCGTTCCGACAGGGAGGACAAGAGCGCCGATTGCAGTTAGGATACCTCCCCTGTGTTCTCACTGTATCGAAGTATCTCTCGCGATCGTTGTCCATTTCCTCCTCAGCTAAGGTGTCACGGCGCGCCCTTGCAATTCCCAGGGCAACAGCGTAGAACGGAAGGATCGCCGGGTGTTCACTTCCCACCATGCCGAAGTTTTCTCCGAGTCCTTTGGCAGCATGAACGATGAGAGGTGCCTCGGGACTAGCAACAAAATTCCGATACGACCGTTGAGCGATAGCCATATGCTCATCTTCACCCTGTTCTTGCAGCTCCGCTAACAAATCTCGCGTTTTTTCCAGAGAGCTCTGCACATTAATCTGTTGGTTGCGCGGAACTGCATAGGCCCTGGATTCTGCCTCCACGAATGACACTCCGCTCACATTATAATACCCGAATCTCTCGCCTCCGGCTGCCCTACCTGCATGAAGTATAGGTTCTCCCTCTAAGGAAGCGATCGATAGGTGATCTTGACTGCTAGTGAACTGAATACCGTTCCCGGAGTGAGCTGTGAACTTTCCTCGAACAGTGCTAGCTGTATTTCTCGTTGTTCGAGATTCCAGACGGAGTAGTCCGTGGGGAGTGCGAACTTCCGTGGCTAGTGCACCCATGGACAGCACAAAAGCTATGGACACAAGCAGATATCGCCGACAGAAGTCATCCATTGTGCCACCGTAGTACTTCTAAAACATGCACACTGTGCAAATGTTGCTTCCACCATAGATCGCAGACAGGACAGACCTACAACTCTCAGTGTGTTTGCGACCCACACATGCAGCAATGTATCGTTAGCGACATTCAAAGTGCAGCTGTTTGTACAACCCCACACAACCATGCCATCCATGTTCTCCCGCACAAAAACACACTTCCTATAGTGCTATACTCATACACCACCATGCAGTATCCCTATTTTCGAAATTATATAGCAGCCAAAACGAGTGCTTATTTTCATGGAGTGCTAATAAACGCATAGAGTGATAATACTTGCATGGCTCCAAGCTCTCTCGGGCTCACTCCATGCATAATGCTTACACACATTCCAGTGCAACAGCATAGGCTGTATAGTCTGGCTATATATGCTAACCAGCATGATGACATATATTATTATAGAAGATATTTTTTGTGTTGACAGACATTCAGGGCTCTCTAGAGCTTATTGTATACCTGTAACTAAATCTATGCTAGATCTTTTCTGCATGGTGAACAACATTGCATGGTAAGTAACATGTTTTTATACAAACAGAATAGTCTGTTGCTATGGCAATTAGCTATGGCTACCAGCAGAAGATAGCTCCTGGTGAATGATGACTGCACACCACTGTAATTGCTCACACATGATGTGAGGTACTTATACGAGGAGCAAACAACTAAGCAGTCTTCTATAAAGAAACATTTGCCAGCAGTACCATCAGAGATCCAATATAGACATCATTTGTGTTAACAGTCCAGAGTGAGAAGGTAATACTCTCCACACTGTCAGCAAAATGACTTGTCCAGAATACAATACTATTACTAAGGAACAATGCGTTGTGGTTAGTATAGCTTTATCTATGCATGTCATAGCCAAAAAAAACTTTCCCTTACCATCTCATAAATATTGTTAAACAACCTGCACACATCTCAGTCAATAGCTAGCAAGCTCTTGACAACTCTTAGATACTGCTGCTAAAAGTTTGCAACCTACTTGTGTGTTGAAGGAGACAACTTAAGCTCGAAACACAGCAAGATGCAGCTATTGATAATTCTGGCAGCTGTACTGACATCATCACTGGTAGCAGCTACTGCACAAAATGGTGAAGAACATCAACAGTCAGACAACACTAATGTAACCCAACTCTGTTAGATATTCATGTACCTCATTTCCTTGTAAGAATCAGGACAGTGTGTCAGTCGACAGGAGTTTGACACTCTGAAGGAGCAGCTAGCAAGGAGTAGGCAGGAGACTGCAGCTGTTAAGAGGGAGGTGGACTCCTGGCAGAATTCCACCCTCCTCATTCTCAAGCAATACCTGATTGAGAATCCAAGTTAGCTAAAGTTGAAATAACTACATGCATATTAATTTTGGGCATTTTACATTGAAAATGGAATTCTTTGACATGCACACACATCTAACAAGTAGCTAAGCTGCTATACCAATTTCCAACATATACAGGTGTCGAACTCACTCAGCCCTGCCCTACGATGATGAATCATCTCACTAATAATACCCATTGTTTTACACACAGGTGTGGGACAATGTGCTTGCACAACTGACATTAAACAGCTCTGGGAAAAAATGGACAGAGTACAAGACAGTGTTGCTGCCAACAATGCAAGCACTGTAGGTAAGTCAAGCAATATCAGTTTCTCAAATTTTGGTTTCATTCTTTATGAGCCTATCACTGGTGTGGAAACCTCAGGACAAGGCTATTCTTTCATTCTTTATGAGCCTATCACTGGTGTGGAAACCTCAGGACAAGGCTATTCTATGCAAGAAGTCCTAGCAAACTTCATAACTATACAATGCACAAAACTTATTTTGTTCAAGAGCTTTCTACATACCTTGCATCAAAATTCCAACTAAGTAGGTGTCTGGCACTTATGAGATCCTAAAACAAAATAAATTTAACTCTACATGCAGAGAATGTGACCCTGCAACAGCAGCTCCTGCAGTACATGCAGTCACTGGAGCAGAGACTTCTACTTCTACAGCAGCAAAACAAACCCCTCCAAAGAATCCTACAGGAGCAAAACAGAACCCTACAAGAAATGGCAAATCTTCTCTCACAAAACACAATCCAACACTTTCCAAATGGAAGCTTCCAGAACCCTGCACCATCTTGCAAGTACATAGAGCAGGGCCTGAGCCCGTCTGGGTACTACTGGATTCAAAGGCCCACTATTGGCTACGCAAGTCAGGTGTACTGTGACATGACTAGACGATGTAACAGTACAGGAGGATGGATGAGGGTCGCTAACTTTGACATGACGAACCACACCAACCACTGCCCACAGGGCTTTACAAAAATCACTTCACCAAAGAGATTGTGCAGGAGAAAAAGTGGTGTTGGATGTGCGTCAACAACCTTCCCAGCTCATGGAACCCAATATCGAAAAGTGTGTGGGAGGGTTATTGGTTACCAGTATCACTTCACAGATGCTTTTGGTCCTTACAACCCCAGTATCACCATAGATGGCACATACATAGATGGTATAAGTCTCACACATGGCCATAATCCAAGAAAGCATATTTGGTCATTTGCAGCCGCATTAGATGAGGTTCATGCTGGCGGTGATGTATGTCCATGTACAAAGACTGATGCAGTGTATACAGGAACTGTTCCTCCATTTGTTGGTCAAGATTACTTCTGTGACACAGGGAGTCGATATCACATTCAAGGCAGAATATATACCCATGACCCTCTCTGGGATGGCCATGGGTGTGGTGGCACCAGCACCTGTTGTAGCTTCAACTCCCCACCGTGGTTCTGCAAGCAACTCCCCCAGCCTACCATGGATGACATTGAACTCAGGCTGTGCAATGATCAGGGCACTGGAGATGAAGATGTTCTGATTGAAATTGTCGAACTTTACATACAGTAATGGTTCTTGTCATGCATGCACAAGTACCACCTTGCACAGTGTACTCTGACTGTCCTAACATGTATGCATGTATGATGACTATTCTAATTTCTAACATGTATATAAAGTTACAATTCAATGTCATTCACTTGCAACTGTCAGCACAGCATTTGTTCTCAGTTCTCTGTAAGCAGGTGTGACTGAAAGCTTTCAGTTCCTGACAGAAAAATCTGGGACCCAGCTTGGAATTAAACCTGGGACCTTCCAAATACTTATGTCAGACACTTACCACCAAGCCGCAGCACCCATGCATGTCAGAGAAGCCGAAACATATTTCGTATAGAAACCAGGCTAGAAACCTCAGCTTCCTTCAGCTATCTTTCTCTCTCTCTCTCTCTAGCACTTAGTTCACTGCACTGCCTAAGTGCGAGATCTCCTACAGGACTGAGTGGATTGATTGTACCAAGCACATTGGGGGATACTCCCATGCACTATCCACCACCTCAGTCTCTGGTTCAATCATCTTCTGATAGTTATAACTCAACCACTGAAACAAAGTGTTTGCGCACTGAGCCAATGTCAATATTCTCTGCGCGTGATTTGTGTGGGGTTGTGCATACGTATTCATGAAGCACAGCCCCGCCCACTTAGGATGCCCCGGGCAACGTCCAAACAAAGATGTGTGGAATATTGCGTCATACGTGCCGTAGCATAGATAATCGAGTAAACATAAGTAGTAGGTCGTTATTCTACTTTCTAGATATACATAAAAGACGTGCAGAGTGACACATTGGATGGTATAATTTGTGTATGTAACCATACTGCACTGATTATGATGGTGGTTGTGATGCTTACCTGGTAGGCTAATAGTAGCTATACCTAATCCATTCTGTATAACTGTTGAAATAGCAGCCTCTAGCTACATTGTATTAGTTCAGGACACCATCATCTGTCTCTTCCACAGACTGTGTATGGGTAATGGGTACCTGTACTTCCAAGCAGAGCACAGTGGTTGTGTCAGTAACAATCAAACCAGCTTCCAAACCATTTGAAGTCTTGCAAGCAACTGAATCATGGTCAACACTTGATGCGCAGGAAACAGCAAGCAAGCGGACGGCACTCAAACCTGAGCTGCAAGAAACACCTGAAACTGTGAATGTAGCCTCCATTGAACACAACGGAAAAATACCTCCGTCATCTGGTATACATCTAGTCAAGACAGAAGTCTTGTCTCAAGACCCAGAAACCTCCCATTGTGCCATACTTCATGACCTTAAGAACAAAGAACATGCCCCTGGGGGCCATAGGAACCAGGGGCCACCCCACTACCATCGAAGGAAACCACTTATCAACCACCAAGAAGGAAAAATCAAACAAATGTTCAGGACGCACACTGTCTCTCCCCATCTCTTGACCCCCAAAGGCTCACCCAGAAATTCGCCACATATATCTCCACGTGCATCCCCACAGGCCTCACCTTATCGCTCTCGAAAAATGAACCCCAGGACTCTAATATCATACAGTCGGAGCAAGAAGGATACTGATAAAGCAAGCGTATCCGAGGCTGCGGAAAATGTTACTTACAACCAAGTAGATGCAGCTCAAAATCGAGCAGAAAATGAAGTTACTAGCCATCAAGAAAGCGTAAAGCAACCAGCTATGCCAGATCAGTTGAGAGAATTGTTGACCAAAGATGATGTTAATGCCATGTTTGCAGACACTGCTGTTGCTGCATCTGAGGCCTGCGGAAGATCTGACAAACCAGGAGCAAAAAGAACACATACTAATGAACTGGACACTACTGACAAGCAAAACTACCCAGATGGAAAATATTCTGTGCCGAATCAGGTTAATATTGATGTCACCATCCCACAACATTTTCATCCTGAGCAGCCACAGTGCAAACAAGACCTAGTCTGTCAGCAGGCACTACTAAAGCTTGCACCAGTTGAGTTTGAGACTGCTCTTAGGGATAAGCTACAGCACCTTCTGATGCTCTGGAAGGAATCTGGGCAGCTTACAGAAATTGAAAACCATGGTCTGAGTGTGTCACCTTTGCAGGCAAGTAGTATTGAATGCCTTGCAGAAGCCCTGACGGCTCCAAACGCCAAATACATCACCAGCCTTGGTGAAAATGACTTCTATATAGAGGTTGCTAAGGCATATGTCATCTATTTCTGGGTGGCAAACAACATCACGTATGATGTAAAGTCATGGCAGGCCTATCTTGAAGGAAATGATCATTGCTTGCAAACAGAAGCTCAAACTGTGCTTCAAGAGAGACGATCTGTTTGCTTCGGCTATGCCAATCTGTACAAGACCTTGGGAAGGAAGGTCAACCTAGAGGTCCGAGTCATCGAGGGGAATACCAAGTCATGGAGGCTGTTCTCTGAAGACGCTGGTGCTGGATTTTCTCCTTCACGGTCAAATGCTCATTCATGGAATGTGGTGAGTTAATTACCCTGCAGGGATGTAATGAGGAGGGTTTCCAGGAGTTTCCAGAAACCCCCTTTAGTGTCATAGAAAGGAATATATATTATTTTTAAATCATAGCAAAATCCAGAACTAGATCTTTAGCTGTTACTTCTGGTGTTACTGGTGCTGATTACACTTGCACTGACTTGTACTCATTCATGCGAGGTGCATGTTTGGTGTAGGTAATGATGTCATTCTTTAGGATGTTAGCTCCAGTATTAGCTACATTGTAACTACACGACACCATTCTGACCACCAGGTGTCAGAACTTTAACTTGCTAAACTAGAGCTTCACATCCAATGACACACCATTAAACATTTTGCATTCATGGAACTTCAGGTAATACACTATTCTACAATAGTAACCAACAAGTGGTACAACAGTTCTTCCATTTTACTAAGAAACAACCCCCAAAACACCGGTCAGTGGTGTAGCCACAAAAATGGTTTTCAGAGATGCTTTCATGCGACAACATTTTGTATATTTGTAATTTCACTGCGTTTAGCAAGCTCTCTCATTGCTTTCTATGCTCATTTGTAATGAAGATATTCCGGAGAGTTGTTATTAGTTTTGTGTATCTAACTTGCTGTCCATACTGGCACCTGACTATGGGAAATGTGTTAATAAAAGTGCACTGAAACTGTGAAAAGTGATTGCATATTAGCAGGACATTGGTATTTATTCCTGGTACATACAGGTCAAGTTGGGCGGTGTGTGGTTTCCTCTTGATTGCACATTTGGCAGTGGGTTTCTAGACTCCTCCATGCACTTCAACCGTGTATACTCCCAAGACTACTTTGCTGCCCCACCAGAGCGATGGGTTCTCACGCAGTGGCCTCAAAGTGCATCCTGGCAGTTGCTGCAAGTGCCACTCACTCTGGAGGAGGTGCAGCCTCTCATCCCCGTCAGCATGTCCACATTTGCACTGGGAGTGGAACCTCATACATGGACTGAATCTATCTGCATCCCTAAAGGTAGGGTCGATCCCACTGTGACAGTAAGATTCAAGGCTACCAACTCAAATCTGATGTTCTCAGCAAAGTTAGTTGAACAAGTAAAAAGGGGCGACTCACAACACATTACATTGGAACCCTCAAGCTTTATTGACACGATTTTCATCCAGAGATCTGGAACTGATGTTACTGTTAGAGCAGTCGTACCTCACACAGGTGATTTTACGCTGAATGTATATGCACACAAAACGCCAAATGACTCACAGTTGGAGAATGCCCAGCTTTGTCTGTCATACGACATCCAGTGTGATGTCTGTCCTCACTCACATGTTGGTTATCCTATGCTGTATAACTTGGCCTCCCCAGCTTTTGACTTTGAGCTCCTACACTGGAATATCCCAGAAAAGGCTTATATTTCTGAAAGTACGACTGGAAAAGTTGACATTGTCTTTCAAGCTCAACCTGGATTAAGATTTTACCACACCCTGATTTCTGGTAAATCAAAAGGTCCTAACGATAGTGCTAGTTCTGATATTTACAGCTACAGGTCCATCATCATATGCAACCCAAACAACCCTAATCTGTACATGCTTCGAGTTGTCTTTCCTTGCGAAGGCTGGTGGACTGTGTACTTATGTGCATCAGATAACAATTGCACAAGTGGGTACACTGCTCTCTTGAATTACCACATCTTTGCCAAAGTAGGATTTCAAGACCTCTTTTACCCACACTTGCTCTCACACAATGTCCATCTTCTCTCACCCGAACCCCTCTCATCCACAGGAAATGAGATTCTAGTAGTTCCTTTCAGGTTTCCAGAGCTGCTTGATCTTCACTGCTATCAAACATTCGAACAAGTAGCAGGTGAAAGCATTGAGGAATACACCCAAGTTGAATATCTTGGTAGCACTTCACCAGAAAAGCCATCAAACCACATGTACCAGTTAAAAGTAATCTTTCCAAAGCCAGGCAGATGGTATACCCATGTATTTGCAAAGAAGAAGTCTGACTCTACACAGAAATCATACACAGGGCTGTTCAACATTTGTGCAAATGTGAAAGGGGCACTAGAAAACACTTCATTTCCCTACTTTAATTCTGTAGTATCAGAGAGCTTGAATATGAAGCTTTTCAACAGAGATCCTGTAACTTTCGCCGATGATGGAAAGCCTTTCACCTTCCACTTTTTAGCTCCCCAACAAACAGACTTTCTCCATTTGCTGGAGCCCATCTGTGAACATGGAGGTAGCACACAGGACCACTCTGTTAATGATGAAAGATTTCTACAGCACTGTACCTTACTGTCTTCTGAGGCTTCTGGCAACCTCAGTACTTACACACTTAGCACAGTTTTTCCCTATGCAAGTAAGTGGGCTCTCCGTCTTTTCGCTAGCACACCAAACTCCAGCAAATATGAACTGACTCTTCAGTTTGTTTTCAATGTTTCAAACCCAATGCCAGATGTTGGGTATGTGAAAGTCTTTCCAGGTCCTCAGCAGCTGGGGGTTAGCATCCCAGCGGAAAACCTACTTTATCAAATTTCCTGCGACAGCACGCACTTTGAGCTTCCTTTCAATGCACCTGATCACATTCATTTTGTCTGGAACATGCAACTCCACTCTGAATCAGAGAAACACTATCAACAGGCCTTTGTGCACTACTTGCCGGACCACAGCCCAAACCACATTCTGCACATGGTCTTCCCAAAGCCTGGTGAATGGGTGTGCCACCTGTTTGCAAAGCAAGCAAACAACAGTGAATCAGATAGGAAGCAAAAACATTATCAGTCGATTTTTGAGCTTCGAATTCAGGCAAACACGTTTGCTGATCACCTTTCCTTTCCACAGATCTTTGAACCTTTCAGGACAACCTTTGACATGCAAATTAAAAGGTCTACACTTCCTCTGATTTCAAAAGTTGGCAAGCTCCCTTCCATACTTACAATACCATTCTACAGCCCACCATCTGTGAAATTCTGGCATGATGCCAACGTAGCGAACAGGAGTGAGCAGTCTGTCACAAGGATGATCTCAGACCCCAAAACTGGACTTCACGAGTTGATTGTCGATATCACTGAACTTGGATGTTGGACCATTTCACTTTATGCACAAGACATTAACTCCCCCAGTAAAACATGGACAGCTGTTCTTCGACACATAGTAATAGCAGAATAGTGAACACATGCATGCATGGCATAACAACAAAATCCGGCAGCACGGTTTTGTTATATATATATTTAACAGCTAGCTACACTCTGTGCAGATCAACTATGATAGCAGGAGTTGATCAGTTCTCACGTTTGTCAGACTCAACTAGTTCTCCTGATTCTTATCAATATATTGCAATAAATAGTCAAATCCGGATGGTTATTGCATGTGAAGCTATAGGTCAGAGCTGTATAAGCATGTAACACTATGAATAGGGTGATGAAAAAAGTATTTTACACTGTGGATCGTACAGCCTCATCCTGTCCCAGATCACATAAGCTTGAGACCGTATTACAAGGTTAGTGGACACTCTAATTCATAAAAGTAGTGGATTTTGTAAGTGTGCAGCACTTTTTTCCCATGATGCCTACTGTGATGTAGCTATATCACTGCACAAACATGCCGAGTCCCTGCACAGTCTCGTGTGTAGGGTCTGGGCACGTGAGACTACTTCCCTGCATGGGTACTTTGTGCATTCCCAGGAGAGGCTCTCCAGGCCACTTTTTGCTTTTGGTTTGCGTTCAGTAGGACGGAAGCAGGTGGCAGAAAAGTGTTATACCGGTGGTTACTGCACAAACGTGCTCCTTGCATGGGTACACTGTGCATTCCTAGGAAAGGCTCTCCTGGCCACTTTTCGGTTTTTTGGTCTGGGGCCCAGACTAACTCCAGGACACAATTTGACCCCCCTGGACTCAATATCAATATTATGGCTGCACCCTAAGACACAAAACAACCCACGATCGCGTCCTGAACGCACAGGTGGGTGGGGTAACATAGCCTCGGACCAGCAGTTTTCATGTAACTTCTCTGTACTACGTGCAAAGTTGGCGTGCTTACAACGTTCGCGAACTTCATGCATGAAGCTCGCGAACACGCCTAGGGATCCCACACGCCTATGAGTACGCAAACTGTGAACTCTAACCTTTGCACTCCAGCCTGTAGGTGCTCAATAAATAGAATGACTTCCACGTGGCCGTGGAGATCGAGCGTCGGTAAACAAGTAGCAAGCATGCAAGAGCGTGCATTGTGCGGCTTTCAACATCAACACTGTTAGATTTGCACTGCTAAGAAAGATACTTACGATCTGACTCTGACACATGGATGACGGTGCGCTGTGTGGTTTGTTTGACAACTGTACACCTTTGGAAAGGCGATTGGTAAGGAATGTTTAGAACGTACGTCCATTTACCCTGGTTCCTGGGGTGGAAAGAAGTGTCTGGTGTATACAGTATGTGAATGTACATTTTAAATTGTATACAATGATGCTTCGTCATTGTGGAACAAGCTAGTGGCTGAGCCAAGTGTTAGTCAGCATTCTCATGTAGAGTAGCTCATCAATCACCACCGGACACCACTTAATTCTGGACACCATCAAAGTGTCGGACAACAAATCTTTAAAGGTCGTATAGCTGCTAGCTGATCTGACCTACTCTAGCTAGACCGTGACATAATCAATGAATTTCTCCTTTCCATGTCCTCGTTCCCCAGTTCCCATTTCCTCGTTCCACACTTCCCCTATTTCGTTTCGAAGGCGTGCCATGTGCTAGGGCAAACCACTCCCGTTTGGTTTGAGAGATGTTGTAGGCAGTGTTGACATTGACCCAAGCTGTTTACATTGAGTTGGTTGTAAGCCCCCCTCCAGCGAGCGCCTGCATAGCCGCATGCATGTACGCAAACATTGCCGTGGCTTCCGGGTCGAGAGTACGCTCCGATCGAACATCGGAGTGCTAGCTAGCTATTTGTGTGTAGCGCAGCTGTAACCTATTTGCTAAAACCCTACAGAAACATAGTCCGCAGTTAGGGGTCACTTTCCGAGTACCGATGGTTCGGACAATTGCTACTTTTACAGCTGTGACTGCATAGATCTTAATCGAGTGAGTCGGGCAGTTATCTATCTTGTTTGTCTTGATGATGTGAAGAAGCGTCCCAAGTACGGACGCATAGCGTTCAGCAGTCCGAGAGATATCGTGCTGTCCGCGTGATGGTGTCCGATAACGGATGGGTTACTCTACTTAGAAATCTCACATTATCCTCAATTTCTCCGTACTCTGTTAGTAGCCTCGTTCCTAGGCCTCCCCCGTTTTTTTGTTCTTCGGTTTGCATAATACACGGAAGCGGAAGAGCGGCGAAAAATGGGGAAGGCCTGGGAATACCTGTCACGTGAGTGACGTCTGGTGGACACGAGGTGGACATAGAGGGGGGAGATGTGGTTCATTGACTGTTCACACAATGTTTGTGCAGTCTCTGTTGGGTGTTAATCACTGGACTGAAGTGAACTGGACTGGACTGGACTCGCAAAAACTTCAGAAATAAGTTAATAAGCCACTGGAAGCAAAATTAAGTACACTCAAAAATCAAACACGGTAGAATTTTTGGTTCTGTAAATTCCTCTCCTGCTATATCAATGGTAGTCTGATGATTGCAGTCTTACTTGTTGCGTGTAACCAACTGTAGTCTCGCTGGTCTGGCTACACGAGACTAAACCAGCGTCAAGCCCCGCCCAGCTTTCCGGTACGCTTGTGTAGAAAGCCTGGGAAAGAGGCTACTTCTATCCATGTGTCTCTACTATTTTCATTTGAGGTTTCCTACAGGTACAAGGTTGATTGTGTGCATGCTGAGGGGCTTGCATATCCCCAGTGTACTCCACTCATTCGGTCAAGGGTTCAGACTACGTGGGTCACCCCGATGAGTCACTTGCTAGAGACAGCATTTACTCACAGCCAGTTACAGGATACAAGTCCGGGGTGAGGGCAAGGATTTACACGGCATCCCACAGGCCAAATACCGTTGGTAAGGTCTGTTGTTGTCAGCTACTGGTCTTATACGTATGCTCATTTTGTTTCTGGTGGTTTATTAACTTATTTCTGATGTTTTTGGAGAGTCCAGTCCAGTCTTGTGATTAGTGACACCCGTCTCTGTTGCTGTTGTTGCCCGCCTGTACTGGAATAGCAAAAAATGGTTTCCACCTTCTTCATTATTGCACAAGCATGTATATACAAAACAGTATAGCTTGTTGCATGTGTACATGTGTCACGGTTAGTTGCATGTGTGCATCATGGTGGACTATATAGACAGACTTGTGGACATGATCAGTTTATGAGTCCTACCCTTTCACATTGCAGGCATCTAAGAGCTAGGCAGAAGATGTACATGTACATGTACATTGATTGGTTGATGATTACCATTTCCCATAGACCACACTACTATACATGTACATGTAGGCTTACTCATATAGATGGACCAGATGAGGAGCGATGAACCCTACATTTAGTATACGTGTAACCTACAGATGAGCCAGCCATTTGTACATGTGCCAGTTGCTCACTATTTCGAGCCATATTGTATATTTCTTCCTGTTCAAAATAAGCTTTTATAAAGTTAGTGATTGTGAGTATTGAGAAGGATGATGACCTGCTGCCCTACACAAGCAGTGGGTGCATGGAAGCATGGATAATGTTTTTGGTGGAAGGATTGGGGAATGTACATAATGCAGGACTACTCTAATTTTGAAAACTGTGCTTTGCCTTCCGGTAACTACTTATATATTAGCATGCATAAAACTGGGCCAACTAGCATCAGGCTTCCCTTTCGTGTGGTGGTATTCACAGACTCTGCAGTATTTTGAGCGACTGAAAAGCTCCCCTGATGGATGGAAGATTTGTGCCACTGACTTTACTGAGAACCTCCACAGGTATGTTTAGGTGTGTCATAATGATTCTCAGCTGGCTCTTAGGAATGGAACGAAGGTTCTCTGTTACCAACAGTTTTACAATTTCAAGTCGGTAACAAGTTAAACCTTCTTTCCAAATGGCGTAAAACTCAACCACAGATACGCTATAAGCTTATATAAGCTAGCACCCAGCCTTCATCTTTGAGTGTTTTATAACCAGCAAAACTCATAATGTTGCCCAAAAGCATCATGGTTGACCGAAATTCAATGTGACATTTTTGTTGTTTTTCTCTTCAACAGTGGCATGGTTTAAGTACTCACCATGGTTTTAGAATAAAATGAAAGAGGTTACTTGTGTGCATACATACAGAAGTAGCAAATGGTGTTATATCCTATGCAATGGGCAACAGCTTTTGAGTGTGCTGTGAATACCTTCTATGAGTTTAATTTCAAATTACAAAGATGCTATGTGTTTATGGACCTGTGCACTGAGATAAGCATCTAGTGTTAAAATATGTCAGAATGGGACTTTGTGTATTTGTCTTCCTCTTAACATTCTCTTAATATCCTTTCTTCTTTGTTTGTGCATGTCATCCCTACATTCTTTTATTCTTGAGGCATTAGTAGCTGTAAGAGAGCATTTTAACTGTGTATGCCAAGTAGTTCTGATTGCATCTCCTCATTGGCAGGAAGTGCAATAGACCACGGTTTGTCATTCCCAAGGCTGAAATGTACACTACTTTATAATCATACGATGCCATGAACCTGCACTGTTACATATGTATACACACGTATGGATGTCTTACCTTGCCTTCTCCCCTAACATGCCTGCACAGAGATGACCGTGTGAAGTTTTTCTGTCTGCAAGTGCTGGAGCATCATGTCCGTAGTCGGCATGGCTCCAGCAGTGATGATGACATCCTAGCACTCAGGAAGCTCCTTATGGCATGGCTACAGCTAAGGCATCAGGAGGTGGGCCCAAGTGAGGTATGTAAGAGGAGGGGGGGTGGAGTGTGTTTTGGGGGTGTGAGGGGGCAGTGATGGACATCTTGGTGGGTGATGGAGAAAACAAAGGTGAGGTGAAGACAGAATGATATATACATGGAATGATTCATTTCAGATGTTGGGTCGAAATGTGTGCTGTTGTAACGGTATAGATTCTCCAACCATATCTTCACAGATGCTTGTTTGTTATGTTTGTTATGTTTGTTATGTTTGTTATGTTTGTTATGTTTGTTATGTTTGTTATGGTTATCTTTGTTATGTTTGTTGTTTGTTATGTTTGTTATGTTTGTTATGTTTGTTATGTTTGTTATGTTTGTTACTCTCCTTGAAGTGAAGACTTTTATAGTGTGACAAGTCCAGTACTGTTGCATGCCTCACTGACGAATACATGTTGGAATGGTGTGACTGCAAATGTGTACTCAGCTCTGCTACCAAAATTGAGGTGTAGACGTAGCTACAAGCTTGCAAGTATGGCTTACACTGTTTTATTTAGCACACATTACACATTTACAAGTCTAACCAAATCTCACAAACGTCCATAAACCTCGGTAAGGGTTTAATGGCCAACCTCTTCTTACAAATAGCCTCACATGATGGTAACTCTCCTTGTTTGGAGGGGTATTCTCTTATACATGTAAGTAGTAGTCCCATCCTCACTGTAGGGTGCTGCCATAGAGAAGCCATTCATCAAGAACAAGATGGCCCAGGTCTTTGCCCTCACCTTTGTCATTGACT